>WURS02423617.1:0-36159 GCA_011762765.2 Rhinocypha anisoptera
CACATTTCGAAAAAAGGCAACTTTGCACTGCCAAAGGTATAGAACATTTTTGGCCGTTTCTTGAGTGTTGCCTGTATAGTTCGATTTAGTAGCCATGACAATGGTGGCGATTATGCTCCAAAGGTGGCGCGCAAAACGGCATGACTTTGCTATTGAAGTAAACACAACGGGCATGCACTGAATTGTGTGCTCTACCTCTTTTCTTGCTTTCCTAACTGCATCAAAGCAACTCTTTTCTTCTTTCTTCTTGATTGTGTATCGCTTCACACTCAGGTTTCAATGGTTAACATTAAGAAAGGTATCTACTATTCGTTTGGTGTCATTGTCTTCTAGACTAACTCAATGGTTTGACAGATTTACCTGATGCAACAATACCGTTCTTCCATGGGAAAGGTGTTGGCAGCAATAGCGGCAGTGGTGTACCCGATTTTCTCAAGAGGTTTTATAGAGATTTGAAAAATTCATCAAATGCCAAACAACTGACAGTTGGTGTGATTTCCGGATGGACTGCTGGCTATGTGGCGGCTAAGTTTGGTAAAATAGCAGCCACAGCTATCGGCGGTAGTTTGCTTCTTATTCAGGTATAACATTGTCCTTACATGTCCTATTTCTTAATTCTAATCCCATTCACTCTGGCGAAAGGTTGCAAAGTATAATGGATATATTGAGATTGATTGGAAGAAGTTCAATCAAGACGTCAAGGCTGCAAAGACCAAAATGAATCAAAATAAAGCTCTTGTTCCGCAGATCATGGACAATGTCACAGAATTTGCCAACGAAAACATTGTTTTAGCTGGCGGCTTTGCATCAGGATTTTTGCTTGGCTTTGCTTCTGGATAGTCTGCTTATCTGCCTTCTATCTAGTGATTGACAACTCTGTGACTCATCGAAGCTGATCCACTCCTTGTTATTGTTAAATTAAAACTTTTCCCTGTAGTCTATCGATGACCACCTTATCACTCCACTTGTTTGTTGTATATTATTACAAACGATAATGAAGTACACGATTACAACAAAGGTGACATTAATAATACCCACAAAGTGAACTACAACAGTGTGCAGTGTTTTAGCATGAATCAGCTAGTGTGTGAGCTGTAGTGCTTGTGTCATGCTAGGGCGTCATAGTTGTTCCTGTGCGTTGCGCGCTCACCTCGTCAACATTACACCTCGGGCTTAGGTGAGGGTGGGAGGAGCGAAGACTACACAATGTCTGTATGACTCACTGACAGTGACAAGTGTCGCTAGTTCCACCCCCTTTGAGAGCAAGCCAACTTGATCAGTGCAGCTGAGGCTGTGTTTGCTAACAGAGCACTGCAGTGGTTGAGGTACGCCTCGCGAGACGCACTGACAGCATTCGCAGGCGGCCAACTTGCACTGGTCTCCAAGACAATCACTCTTTTCCATTTCACAAATTTGGTCATATTACACTTACATAATCAATCAAGCTTCGTAAACGGTGCAAATCACCTTAATCCCATTGATTCTGCATCTTTCCGTTAGAATCACAGTTTTGTCACGTAACACCCATATATTGGTTTCAATCTTAAACTGTGATAGCAACTGGTTTAATTTATTACGACTGTTAATTCTAATAATAATCAGGTATATTTTTATCATGTTATAATGTATTTGATGATATTTATCATTTGAATTTAGGACCAACTTTAATTGAATTATGACAACCGAAATTAAATCTTTTGGCCAAAGCCTTAACCAGGCAAAGATACAGCTTCTGAGTAAACTCGAAGGTCACCAAGATATTGTCAATGCTGCTTGCATCATTCCAGGAGAGGATGGCATTATTAGCATCAGTGAAGACAAGTAAACAATGCTAACAGTAGAAAGTATTTTATGACCAGTTCTAATTTACTTTCTCAAAACAATAGAACTATGCGCATCTGGCTGAAGAGAGATCGAGGAATTTACTGGCCTTCTGTTTGTCATGTGCTCGCTTGTAAGTAATTTGAAATCTATTACACGTATGTCAATATATTTACTTGGTTTTGTTAAGCTCCTGCTTGTACCATGAGCTATAATCATGAAACGAAACGTTTATTTATTGGACTGGACAATGGATATATTTCCGAATTTAGTGTGGCCAATGACTATAATCGGATCAAATTGATTAAGAATTACGCGGCTCATCAAAATCGAGTTAAATCCCTGATCTTTTCGTTGGAAACGGAGTATCTCTTAAGTATAGGACGTGATAAATACTTTGTTTGGCACTGCTCGGAAAGGGGACATCGAATCGGCGCTTACCTATGCCAATTTAATTGCACTGCTTTACAGTAAGTTGATTAATTTCAAAAATATTAGGTTTACTAATACTGCTTATTGCTTAGGTTTGACCACCAATCGAAGCATGCATTTATTGGTGATTTTAATGGGCATATCGAGATGATCAAACTGGAGAACAACACATACAAACCGATTACTACATTGAAAGGCCATTCCTCTTCTATTAGATGCCTAGCTTGGGATAGTGCCAACCAACTGCTCTTTTCTGGTGGAAGTGACAAAGTCATCATTTGCTGGGACATTGGTGGCAAAAAGGGTACAGCTTACGAGCTACAAGGTCACCAGTATGTTTAGCTTATCCTTTTTCGGAATTATTATACAATATTTTTTATTTTAAAGAAATGTGGTTACTTCGCTTCACTTTTCGCCTACTTCACGTCAAGTGATATCGACTTCTGAAGATTGTATGATTATTGCTTGGAGCATGTCTTGTCCTCGCCAAGAGGTAGCAAGTTGATAATAAGATTGTTTTGTCTTTTCATTTTAATAATAATTGTTTGTTTACCAGACTCCTGAGTGGGCCGAGAGTGATTTCTGTCAACGCTGCCAGCGACCCTTTTTCTGGAATCTAAAAGCCATGTATGACCAGAAGACCCTGGGATATCGACAGGTTAGACATATTCATTTTGTTAATGAACTTGTCACTGACACCATGCTAAATGCAGCATCATTGTCGCCTTTGTGGGAAAGCCATTTGTGACGATTGCAGCTCTAACAGATCGACTCTACCCAAAATGGGCTATGAATTTCCAGTGAGAGTTTGCAACGACTGCTTTACCACCATCACAGACGCCGAGTGAGTAAGCCGGGCAAGCGCAATTCTGCTGTGCCGAGGCTCTTCTAATCATCATATCTAATTGTCACTCGTCCCCATACAGTCGCGTCTCGTTGGCCAAGTTCTATGACAGCAAGCATTGTGTCACTGATATGCATATCGACGAGCCTCATAAGTTGATGGTAACTTCTGGCTTTGATCGTATTATTAAGGTAAGTACAACAACCAATAGATAGCGGATTGATTGATTGACGCACTTCATTGCAGCTTTGGGACATTAGTGGCATTCTTGTCTAATTGCGGATTCTAACAGCGAGCCTACCGCTTCTGAGAACACTGCAACTATAACACGTTTTTCATTGTTCCTTTACAACTCTACATATTTCTTCTTTAAAATATCTTATAACTTTCTATACATTTTATCTTTTTTAAGCATGGTTGGAATTGACCTAGCCACTTTTATTACCAGAATAAAATTACTGTGCAACACTTAACTAATCATTGCACAAATATGTGGGATAAATACACATGTTTAGAAAGAGGTGAGGTGAAAGCTTTAACTTGTAAGTGATAACAGCAGTCTGGCTGGGTGTGTGTCGGTAAAGTGGTGCATTGTGCGTGGAGTGCTATCGAGGTGAGCATTGATGCAGCACTAGTGGAGTGGACACTAGTGGAATGGCGCGCCAAACCAAGTGAACATGAAGAGAAAAGCTAACTCATGAGTGCATCGATTCGATGCTCGATCTCTGCTGGCAGCCATAGACGACCTCGTTCACTGCCCCGTGGCCGCCCCACCACTAGCACTAGTGCTTCTCAATTGTCCACCGACAACAGCACCATCTCATTCATCCAACCTATTCTCTCTCCCTCTTGTTCTCTTAGCACACACACACTCACACAAGCGGTCGGATTCATTCATTCATTTGTGATAGTGCTAAAGACCGGTGCTAACACAAGAGGCCGAGAGACGGCACTGGCCGCTGCTTGGTAATACCTACCTACAGGCAACACTCATGAAACAGCCAAAAATGTTCTTTACCTTTGTCAGTACAAAGTAGCTTTTTTGAGATGTGGCCAGAGGTAAAGCGTGCGCCTGCTTTATGGCAATTTATAATGGAGATCTTTTCTTGAGTAGGCCGATTGTTGAGTGTTGTTTGTGTCTAGCTTTTTACCTGTCTGGTGGAGTGCCGGCCATGGGTGATGATGCAGCAGCATTGCACTAGTGGTGGTGCTAGTGGTGCCGAGTGCGTCCGAGCGTGCGTGGTGAGGTGAGGTGAGGTGCAACCTACCTGTTGGAATGGTGGGTCTGTTGGCGGCACCACTGCCAATCGGTGTGAGCGGCCTCTCGGCCCACTGCCACTTCTCTCACCCTCAACGAGGCAGCAGGCTGCTCCGTACTGCTTCCCTGGAGCAGCTACAATTGTTTTTGCCATTCTATTATCTCCATAAACCTTATTGTTGTTTCTTTGAATGTTTGCTTGTCTTTCGACTCAATTAGCCATCTTTCTAATTTCTTCCTTGCTTACGTGCTACAAGTGTCGCTTAAGTTTCTTCTCTCAGCGCGCCCATCTTAACCTTTATTTATCTTGTATTTATCCAACGTTTAACTTTTCCTTATTTGTTGCTCTCGTGTACGCGTTATCCTACCTAAAGTGTGCATTCGCACCGGATGTATAGTTTTCTCTATGTTTGATTGTAAAACTGAACGTCGAAACATGTAGAAATAAATAAAGACGAACCAAACGCTCACATTAATCGAAAACCGGCAACATACCATTTGCCATCATGGTTATCGTCACAAGAGTATGATACGTCATTTTTTCATGTTTGTTTTTATTAGAATTTGTTTGATTTGTGACCAGGGTGACTATATTTGGGTGGAACCTCAAACCAAAAAAGAATTTGATGTCGCCATTGGAGCTCGGGTGAAGTCGGTAGAAGGCCGGAAGATCCTTGTTGTGGACGACGATGGCCAGGTATGTTCGAGTCAAAGCTCTTCTTAGTAATCACTCAACCTACTTGGCCATTAGGAATACTGGCTTACTCCTGAGCGGCGCATCAAAACGATGCACCCAACCTCGGTTCAAGGAGTGGAGGATATGATCTCACTTGGCGATTTGCATGAGTCTGGAATCTTGCGAAATCTGTTGATCCGTTATAATGATAATATCATATATGTAAGCTTGTGTGCAGATTGACACTTTAAAACTATAACTCGATTTTATGTAGACCTACACTGGTTCAATTTTGGTTGCAGTCAATCCATATCAAATTTTACCTATCTATACATTAGAACAGATCAAGCTTTATAAAGATCGGAAAATTGGTGAATTGCCTCCACACATTTTCGCCATTGGCGATAATGCGTACAGTGATATGAAACGGTACAGTCAAGACCAGTGCATTATCATCAGTGGTGAGAGTGGAGCAGGCAAGACCGAGTCCACCAAGTTGATTCTACAATATCTGGCTGCCATCAGTGGACAACATTCGTGGATTGAACAACAGATTCTTGAGGCAAATCCAATTTTGGAAGGTAGATCATTGATTCTAAACTATTGCACTTATGTGATTCTTAATTTATAATTTTTTTAGCTTTTGGAAACGCAAAAACAATCAGAAATGATAATTCTAGTCGTTTTGGAAAATATATTGACATTCATTTTAATAAAAATGGTGTGATTGAAGGAGCTAAGATTGATCAGTATTTACTTGAAAAATCACGCATTGTAAATCAAGCTGTAGACGAACGGAACTATCATATATTCTACTGCATGTTAGCTGGTTTGAGTAAAGAAGACAAATTGAAGCTTGATTTGCAAGATGCCTCAAAGTATTACTACTTAACTCAAGGCGGTACCATCACTTGCGAAGGAAGAGATGATGCTGCAGAATTTGCAGACATCAGATCCGCAATGAAAGTTCTTATGTTTTCTGATCCAGAGATTATGGAAATACTTAAAATTCTCAGTTTGCTTCTTCACCTTGGCAACATTAAATATCGCGGTAAGATAAGATGTTTTTGATTAGATACTCACCATGTTTTACTTATGTCTAATCTAGCTACAATAATTTCAAATCTTGACGCCACTGAAATAATCAATACATCTAGCACTGAGAGTGTTTCCAAGTTGTTGAGTGTGGATCAGCAAAATTTAATCGACGCTCTCACAACCAGAACCATCTTTGCTCACGGAGAGATTGTGGTGTCCACTTTGAGCACAGAGCAAGCACTGGACATTCGTGATGCACTGGTCAAAGGCATCTATGGTCGAATGTTCATTTGGATTGTCAACAAAATCAACTCTGCTATTTTCAAACCCAAACTCTCTTCATCGCACTATCGAAGCTCGATTGGTGTCTTGGACATATTTGGTTTTGAAAATTTTAAAGTCAACAGTTTTGAACAATTCTGTATCAATTATGCCAACGAAAACTTGCAACAGTTCTTTGTTCGACATATTTTTAAGTTGGAACAAGAAGAGTATAATCTGGAGACAATTAATTGGCAGCACATTGAATTTGTGGACAACCAGGAAGCGTTGGATGTGATTGCTGCCAAACCAATGAACATTATGGCGCTGATTGATGAAGAAAGCAAATTTCCTAAAGGAACCGACGTAACTCTACTCAATAAATTGCATAAAACTCACAGTACCAATGGAAACTATTTAAAACCTAAATCGGACATTAATCAATCGTTCGGTCTTAATCACTTTGCTGGAGTGGTTTTCTACGAAACAAAAGGTTGGCTTACAATAATCAAGTTGAAATTTGTATGATCTCTAATATAATTAATGCTGCTTATTTAGGATTTCTTGAAAAGAATCGTGACACGTTTAATGCAGATTTGATACAACTAATTCAAGTTAGTCAAAACAAATTTTTAAAAAATCTGTTTTCTCAAGACTTAACAATGGTATTTGTAAACATGTTTACTTAAAAAATAAAATAACAACAAATTAATTACAGGGAAGTGATACAAGAAAGAAGGCACCTACTTTAAGTGCGCAATTCAAGAAATCGTTGGACTCTTTGATGAAGCAACTCAGCAATTGTCACCCTTTTTTCATACGATGTATTAAGCCGAATGAATACAAGAAACCCATGGTGAGTTGCAAATGGCATTGGCACTGGTTAATCGTGGCGAAACGTTGGTTTTAATCCATCTTTGCAGATGTTTGACCGGTTGTTGTGTTGCAAGCAACTGAGATACTCAGGCATGATGGAGACCATTCGAATTCGTCGCGCTGGCTATCCCATTCGACACACTTTTGCCGAATTTGTCGAGCGCTACCGTTTTTTGATACCCTCAATTCCACCTGTGCACAAAGTTGCCGATTGCCGTGAAGTGACCTCTAAAATATGCGCTGTCGTCTTGGCCAAATCGGACTACCAACTTGGAAAAACCAAGGTTTTCCTCAAAGATGCCCATGACTTGTTTCTTGAACAGGAACGCGACAGGGTTTTGACCAAGCATATAATCACACTTCAGCGTTCCATCAAATGTTGGTACTATCGACGAAAATTTTTACAGTATCGAAGTGCTGCAGTCCTTATTCAGAAGTATTTCCGGGGATATCTCCAAAGAAAGCGATATCGAATGGTAATTATAAATTATATATACATATAAACATTTGTTTCAAAATGAAAAGTTTATTAACAAATGTTTCCCTTTAGATGAGAATAGGTTATGCACGTTTGCAAGCTCTGATTCGATCCAGAGTGATGACCAACCAGTTTAAACATCTTCGTAATCACATTGTTGTTTTGCAAGCTCTATGCAGAGGTTATCTTTTGCGGAAGGATTTCAAAATACGACAAAATGCTGCTATTAAGATTCAAGCATTCATTCGAGGTTTTATCGCTAGAAAGCATTATATACGAATGAGACACGAGAATCTTAAAATGTTAGAAGCTTTAAAACTGAAGGAACAAGAAGAAAGTTTGTTGATGCAAAAAATGAATCCGAAGAAAGCAAAAGAAATTGCCGAGCAGAAATTTATTGAACGCATTCAAGAATTTGAGATCCAAAAGAAAGAGCAAGAGATACAGGAAAAACGAAAAATTGAAGAGAAAAAAGCGGCCATTTCAGATGCAGTGTTACGACAAGAGGAGATCTTGGATGACTCCAAATTGGTGGATGCTATGTTTGACTTTTTGCCTCGAACGGACACCCAGTCTGAGGCGAATGGTCCCACTGCTTTCAGTGACCTCGAGCGCGCCAATGGTGATTTGGCCGATACTAGTGACATCATGGTGCCTCAAGTCCCCTTAGGCGAATCCGAAGATTTAACAGAATACAAGTTTCAAAAGTTTGCTGCTACCTACTTCCAGTCCAATTCGACCCATCAGTATCAAAGAAAACCTTTGAAACAACCTTTGTTAGCTTTGAAAACTCAAGGCGATTGCATGGTATGTTGAGCGAACATTGAATGGGCAAGTTTGATCAATCACTGTTTATTTAGGCATCAATTGCACTATGGATTACCATTTTGCGTTTTATGGGAGATCTCGGAGAACCTAACTTTCATACTATGGGAAGGGTAAGTTAAACTTTCACAAAAAGCGTTTGGTTTATATCTATCAGATTATGTTTGAGCAGGATAACACTTCAGTAATGAGCAAAGTAACCGCCACTCTGGGGCGAAATTTTATAAAAACGAAAGAATTTCAAGAAGCACAGCTAAACGGAAATGCAGAAACCGAAAGCGAGACAAAGCCAAAGTCGCGATCAATTCGTAACAAACTGGTTTCGTTGACACTCAAGAAGAAGAATAAGCTTAGCGAAGATGTACGCCGGCGATTGCAAGAAGACGATCTTGCTGCTGACACCTACAGCAGTTGGCTTGAATCCAGACCCACTTCAAATCTCGAGAAACTTCATTTTATAATTGGCCATGGAATTCTCCGGGAAGAACTTAGGTATACTAAAGTCGCGGTGAGCATTCTTAATTCATTTTTAATGTTCAATTATTTAGAGACGAGATTTATTGTCAAATTTGCAAACAACTTACAAATAATCCTTCTAAGAGTTCATTTGCTCGAGGTTGGATTTTGCTCTCATTGTGTGTTGGCTGTTTCGCTCCATCGGAACAGGTATTTGATAATGGCAAATGCATCCTGAGTTTTAGTGATTAATATGATTCTGCTTGCAGTTTGTCAAGTATTTGCTCAATTTCATTCGAGAAGGTCCTCCTGGATATGCTCCGTACTGCGAAGATCGTTTAAGACGGACATTTGTGAACGGAACCCGAGGACAACCGCCTTCTTGGCTCGAATTGCAGGCTACCAAATCGAAGAAACCTCTTATGCTGCCCATCACTTTCATGGATGGTAACAGCAAAACTCTGCTGGCGGACTCAGCTACTACCGCTCGCGAGCTGTGTGCTCAACTTTCGGAAAAGATTGGCTTGACTGACCAATTCGGCTTCTCACTTTACATCGCTCTCTTTGACAAGGTGTCGTCTCTGGGCAGTGGTGGCGAGCACGTGATGGATGCCATCTCTCAGTGTGAACAATACGCCAAGGAACAAGGTGCACAGGAGAGGAATGCACCCTGGCGATTGTTCTTCCGCAAAGAGATTTTTGCCCCGTGGCACGATTCTAGCATCGACCCTGTTTCTACCAATCTCATCTACCAACAAGTGGTTCGAGGAGTCAAGTTTGGCGAATATCGGTGCGAAAAGGAGGAGGAATTGGCGATGATTGCCGCACAACAGTACTATGTCGAATTTGGCAGTGATTTTAAAGCGGAACACATCGCATCCGTCATCTCCAATTATATTCCTGATCATTTTCTTCACTCCAGTGATAAGAGTACTGACAAGTGGACTAATCTAGTTATTGCAGCTTTTAAAAAGGTATTAGAGACGTGCAATTACAATGATCTTATACAAATTTTGATTAATTTTTATTTAATCATAATAGAGCTACTTTCATAAGGAAAAAATTCTATCGATCAAGATACAGGAGGACATAACTGAGTACTCTAAATACAAGTGGCCTCTGCTGTTTTCTCGCTTCTACGAAGCACTTCGAATTGATGGTCCTCTTCTGCAGAAGAACGATATCATCATTGCTATCAACTGGACTGGCATCTACTTGGTTGACGACCAAGAACAGGTGTTGCTCGAGCTTTCCTTTCCCGAGATCACTAACACAGAAAACCAGAAAAGCAATCGACCTTTTATGCAAAATTTTACCCTTACTACTATGCGCGAAGAAAAATTTGTATTTCAATCACCAAACTCTGCTGACATTTGCGAGCTGGTCTCTTTTTTCATTGACGGTTTGAAGCAACGCTCCAAATTTGTGATTGCAACACAAGACTACAAGGCGGACAACTCCACCGCTCTCTCTTTTAACCAAGGAGATTTGATGGTGCTGGAGAATAGCCTAACTGGAGAGCATGTTCTCAAACAACCATGGGTTCAGGTGAAACTTGACAGAAGTGCCGAGCGAGGCGATGTGCCCACTGGTGAGTTACAAAGCATCTTTCCCTGACACTTGTGTTAACCATGTCTTCTTGATGTAGAATACCTCTACGTGTTGCCCACCACTAGCAAGCCATCGAGTACAACACTAGCCATCTTCAACAACGGTAACTTTGAGGAACAGCGCTCGCTATATTCTCAAGCCAATGGCTTCAATACACATGAAAAACCACACTCCTTGGAGGAGTACGCTATGGATCATTTCCGGCCTCCACCCAAGCACACTTTTCAACGAACTCTCACCTTTACTTCACCAAGAAAACGAAACTCGGAGCAACTCTGGAAACATTCACGCGACCCAATTAAGCAGCCTCTACTCAAGAAATTACTCAACAAAGAAGAATTGGTTCAAGAAAGCACCTTTGCGTTTAATGATACCCTTTTCATAATCTTGCTTAACTTTTTTTCTTTGCAATAGTTATTAACGGTCTTTGATTGGTCTTAGTGTTAATCTAACTTAATGTATTTGTAATCTATTTTCCTTAACTCCATTGCACCCATTCTTAAGTATATGGGTGATTTACCTTCCAGGCGAATGCGTAGCAGTAATGATCTCACCGATCAAATCTTTGAAGGCCCACTCAAATACGTAAGTTTTATTCATGTAGTAATCTCTGCTCTAATCTCATCTTTGGTTACTCAGGATATTTTAAGGGATGAGATTTATTGTCAAATCATCAAACAGTTAACCGACAATAAGAATAGGTTGAGCGAAGAGAAGGGATGGGAACTGATGTGGCTCGCAACCGGACTGTTCGCCCCTAGTCAAACCCTGCTTAGACAACTCACTTTGTTCCTCAAGACCAGACGACACCCGGTAGCGATGGATTCCCTTCAACGACTTCACAAAACCTTGAGGTAAATTTCATTTCAACCACAATTTAATTTCATTACAACACTTGTATACATATTTTATTTATTTTAGAAATGGCCAACGCAAGTATCCCCCACACTTGGTTGAAGTAGAAGCTATTCAACATAAAACAACGCAAATATTCCATAAAGTTTACTTTCCTGATGACTCAGATGAGGTAATTTTGTAGAGATTTTTCGTATTTGAAAATGTTTACCAAAACATTGTCTTTTTATAGGCTTTTGAAGTCGATTCCAGCACTCGTGCAAAGGATTTTTGCTTGGATATTGCTCAACGACTAAATTTGAAGTCAGCCGAAGGATTTAGCTTATTTGTGAAGATTGCAGATAAAGTGATTAGTGTTCCAGAAAGCGATTTCTTTTTCGATTTTGTGAGACATCTCACCGATTGGATACGAAAAGCCCGTCCATCAAGAGATGGTAACCAAAAGAAGTGACTGGTTTATGGCATACATAGTTTGGCTAATCTTCTTTTCACTTTTCTCAGGTACTACACCACAATTTACCTATCAGGTGTTTTTTATGAAAAAGCTGTGGTCAAACACTGTTCCGGGTCGTGATCGCAATGCTGATATCATATTTCACTACCACCAAGTAAGAAACCTTTAGTCCCTATGAATCATCTCAAACTTTTACTTAATTCAGGAGTTGCCCAAATTGTTACGCGGATATCATAAATGCACCAAAGACGATGCTGCTCGGTTAGCTGCTTTGATTGTTCGAGTTCGCTTCGGGGACAGCAAATATGAACTCCAATCGATACAGTTAGTTCTAATATATAATTGGCTTAATCACGATAATATGTTTTTATTAGAAATTACATACACGAACTTATACCCAACGATTTGCTAAAAGGTCAAAGTCCTAATGAATGGAAAAAGGTATTGTGTTGCCAAGTGTAATCTTATTCAATAACATTGATAGCTTATATTGTTATGAATTATTTTATAGCAAATTTTAAATTACCACACTCAAGACGTTGGATTAACCAGTGAAAACGCTAAGATTGCATTTTTGAAGTACTTGTTCAAATGGCCAACTTTTGGATCGGCATTCTTTGAAGTGAAAGTAAGCATGTGCCAGCATGATACAATGAGAATTGAGACTAACATGTAATTGCCTCAACACAGCAAAACGGAGATACAAACTATCCGGAACATTTGTTGATTGCAATCAACAAGAATGGTGTCAGTCTAATCGACCCGGTCTCTAAGGAAATTCTGGTCACTCATCCATTCACAAGAATATCCAACTGGAGCAGTGGAATCACTTACTTCCACATGACCATTGGCAACCTTGTTCGAGGCAGCAAACTACTCTGTGAAACCTCACTGGTAAACTAGTTCTAATATGGTAATTCGATTAAAACTCAACTTGTTTGATTTGCAGGGCTACAAAATGGATGATTTGCTCACCTCATACATCAGTCTTATGCTAAGCAACCTCAACAAACAGAAGGGCAATACTCTGAAACCATCATCCTAACAACCATTTTTGATTCGCTTGTGATAAATTTACTCAGAAAATAAAATATAAAGTTTTATTTTAAGAGCATAAAATACAATTAAAAGAACTAGGGAATTACTAATTTAAATAAAAAAAACCTATAATTTTTGTGTTTTATTTCAATTGGATTTTGAGTGAATGATGTGTGGTTAAATAAAAAATAACTGTTTGCCTTTATATTGTTATATAAAAACAAAACCGAATTTACAATAAGTATAAATAAAACAATGTTGCTCGGAGAAAAATAAACCACACATGCTAGAAAAGCGAGTGCTCAAACATTGCCGATCGATTGGTCAGCCAGCTCCTGGATGCTGGTGTGATAAAATGATTCGATAGCCTTCAAGGTTTGCAAGTCCGCGTTAGTGATCAAGTTGATGGCATTTCCCTTACGGCCGAAACGACCACTTCGGCCAATTCTTTGCGACAATAAGACATACAACGTTAAAACCTATGAATAAGTTAATCTACTTGGTTACCTGTGAATGTAGTTCTCGAGATTAATAGGCAAGTCGTAGTTGATGACAAGTGACACCTGCTGAACGTCGATACCACGAGCCAACAAATCGGTAGTAATAAGAATTCGACTCGAGCCACTTCGAAATTCGTTCATGATTGTTTCACGCTCAGCCTGAGTCATGTCACCGTGCTGCAAGAATGATGCAATGTTAGTAATGCAATTGAGAAATTGACTCATTGGTTATATAGAAACATTTCTCACCCAAAACACTACCTGTACTAATTTTCTTCACTGCGACAGACTCCAAAAGCAATTGACTCACTTATGAAGAGCTTTTAAGTGAAGGACCATTTCTACACGATAACTAAGTGCAATATGTACTTACCATCGAAGACACCGTGAAGTCGTGGCTCTTAAGCTCATAGGCTAGCCAATGTACCCTTTTTCTGGTGTTGCAAAAAATAACGGCTTGGGAGACAGCCACCACTTGATACAAATCGATAAGAGCGTGGAACTTGGCCTCGTCAGTCCCAACATTAACGTAGTATTGCTTAATACCCTCAAGAGTAAGTTCTTCCTTTTTCACAAGAATCTTAACCGGGTCACGCATGAACTTGTCGGTAACTTCAAACACGTCCTGTGGCATAGTAGCAGACAGCAAAATGACCTGGATGTCATTGTTCATGTTGCGAAACACTTGGTAAATTTGATCCTTGAAGCCACGCGAAAGCATTTCATCGGCCTCATCCAAGACGAAGATCTTGATCGAATGAGTTTCTATAATTCAAAAACACAATTAAAGCAAAAAAACGAGAATTTCAAATATAAAACTCACTTAAGTGGCCTCGTTGAATCATGTCAAAAACACGACCAGGGGTACCCACAAGAATGTGAGCGCCTTCATCGAGTGTTTGAATGTCATGATAAACGTTGGTGCCGCCAATGCAAGCATGGCACTTCACCTGTAAGTAATCACCCAAAGACAAGACGACTTTTTGGATCTATATAGAAAATCAGATAAGAATAAATATATAGATATTTTTAATTTTTTGCAGACTTACTTGTTGGGCCAATTCTCTAGTGGGGGCAAGAATGAGAGCTTGGCATTCATTCTTCTCAGTGGTGATACGTTGAAGAATTGAAATGACGAAAGTCGCAGTTTTGCCAGTACCAGACTGGGCTTGAGCAATGACGTCTTTTCCAGAGACGCACGGCAAGATGGCTTTTTGCTGAATAGCAGAAGGCTTTTCGTAACCAAAACCGTAAATGCCTCGAAGCAACGGTTCCTTCAGGTTCATATTATCGAAGGTTTCAGCATAATACTAAATTTTAAAAAATTATTATTTAATTATAAACGTATGGTTTTTTGTATAGCTTTTTACCTCAGTTGGTGCTCTTTCGTTAGAGCCTTCATAACTACTAAAAATGGGCAAACAAAAACCAGAAAGTTAATATTAGGTTGAAATTTCACCAGAACAATGAAGTATAGAATGAATAAAAGTTGCTGGAAGTGATTGAAATGAGAAAAACTCACCGATCATCGAAATTATTGGACATAATTGATGCGGTATGGACAAGACGTGAATGAGACCTATGCGCACAGCCGACTCACACTACACATATAGCGGACGTGCTGCCATAACCGGAAGAATTACACACCGGCGTGACAGACATGCGCACTACAGTGATATAACCCCCTGACCATCGATAGGCTAATATCACTCTCTCTCACTATCGATTCTTTTTGACACTTTACATTTTTTCACTCTTTTGCTACTTCTTTATGTAGTGCTCTGCTTATTTTTATTGTTAATTATTTTAAAGATTAATAATTTATGTAATGACTATGTTATAATTATTAATAATAAAATTATACCAAAATAAAAACTATTTTCCAAAAATCAAGACGAACATTTGCTTAGTAAGGTTAAAATAGCACGACATACATGTGTGTTTTAAGCAAAATAGAAGAATGAAATAAATAAACTTGTAATTTTAAAAAATCTTTACAACCTGTAGATTCGTTCATCCATGATTAGCAAAGATTTCAAAGCTTACTGTTGTATTGCTGCCGTTGTTGCTGTTTCATTTGGACTTTCCATCAAGGGGGATTTTGTATTTGACGATTACAAAGCATTAGTCACAAATCCAGATCTAAAAATTGAAGATGGATTATTTTCTTGGAAAATCTGGCATCACGATTTTTGGGGAAATAACTTGACCGATTCATCTAGTCACAAATCCTACCGTCCTCTAACCATACTAACTTACCGTTTTATCAACAAAATATGTTTATTGAGCTTTGTTTCTACTCACAATGATCTCGAACCACGTTGTTTTCATTTTACTAATTTGTTATCATACTTTGTATTATGTTGTTTTTTGTTTGATACGTTAAAAGAATTTTTGAATTCATCAATTTTTCGAATAAATAAGAAGGAATCGGAAAAGTTGTCTTTTTGGGTTTCAATCTTATTTGCTTCACATCCAGTACATTGTGAACCGGTATGGGGAAGTTTATATAGATAAAAGTTTGAAATTAGAAAAACTATAGTTTTTATAATGACTACATTTTTTTGTATTCTAGGTATTCACATGTGTTGGACTAGCGGATATTCTTTCAGCATTTTGCTCCATATATTCTTTAAAGATTTATGTCAAGAACATTGACGCAAAAATAACTTGTTTTTCAGGTTCAGGTGATCACCTCGAGTTTGAATTGGCTAAAGATTTAACTATTTATTGTCTTTGTTAATAGCACAATCAATTATTCTTGCTTTATTGACTTCTTGTTTGACTGTGATGGCGACATTCTTTAAAGAACATGGTCTTTCTATCTTGGTATAATATTGCAACAGGCTTTTACATTAAAAATATATTTCAATTTCTTGTATTTATTTATAGGGTTTTTATATTTTTATAAATCTTTATCTAATGCTGAGGAAAATAAACAGAAAGAATCCCCCTTATATGTTTCAACTGATAATCTCAATTATGATTTATTTACTTGCAACTGGAATAACTCTTTATCTTCGACTAATGATTATGGTAAGCTTTTCCGATGATTCATTGCTAATTGATTTAATGGTTTTTAATGAAGAAATAACACGCATTTAAAACAAGATTCGATAAATCTATTGTAATGAATTTTTGATTATTAATTGAATGTCTATTATTCTTTAGAATTTTAGTTTACCAATTTTTGGAAAAATGGACAATCCTGCTTCAAGCATTGAAAATGTCTGGTTTCGAATGATCAACTTTAGCTACATTTACGCAATTAATTCAGGTGAAATGCCATTTCTGTTTTTTGAGTACTTTAAATGGTGAAATTTCTAAACTGTGCTAATTTTCTATTTTTCTAAAATTGTAGGCTTGGTATTGTTTCCAGCGTTTCTTAGCGTGGACTGGTCGATGGGTTGTATTCCATTGATTGAATCACTCAGCGACATACGTATTTTAGTGGTACTTTTCTTCTGGTTGCTATTCTTGTTCTTCCTTTATCGAACTTGCTTTACCCAATCTAAACTCAGGTATTTTATTTGCTTGTATAGTACACTAGCTTCAGTTATTAACTTTGCTTAAAGCCACCTGTTTGTTTGTCTAGTTTATTCGATTGTCACCTTTCTGCCTTCGTCAAATCTCTTCTTCCAAGTTGGTTTTGTGGTAGCCGAGCGCAATTTGTTCTTACCAATACTTGGTTATTTGTTAATATTGGCGTTCTCTTACTACCATTGCTTAGCGCAAATCTTTGCTTCTAGAAAGGTGATTACACTTTTTTGTTTTACATTTTATATTATACGACTTTAATGCATTTCTGTTGTTAGTTTTTTCTGAAATTTGGATTTAGCTTGGTGCTACTAAGTTTCATTAGCAGATCATTTCTTGTGAGTAATGAATGTGTGGTATATCCAGTAGTTTTATTTTGTTGTAACTTTGTAGCGAACTCAAGATTGGATGGACGAACTTCATTTATACGAAAAAGACTTGCAAACGTGTCCGGTATATTTGCATAAACTAAAACTCATAATATGGAAAATAACGCATGCGAATTTTGGCTTGACAGTTGAATGCTAAACTCTACTATAACATAGCTAAGATATCCGCGGATACTGGAGACAAGATCAAGGCGAAAGATTTTTATCGAACATCGCTGGAATTATTTGCTAATTATTCGAGTGCTTTGGTCAATTACGCCAATATTTTGAAGGAGGAAGGAAAGTTGGCCGAAGCAAAAGAATTGCTAGAGAAAGCTTGCACTGTGGATTCCAAATCGGCCACTTCTTGGATGAATTTGGCTGTGGTGGAGATGGCGCTTGGCAACTACAGACATGCGGAATACCTCTTCACAGTTTCACTTCGTATCAGACCCAATCATGGAGGAACCTTTTACAATCTTGGCAATTTGGTTAGTTAATCCACGGTGGATACTTTGATCCCATTAAAACCATAAATTTGATTGCAGTATTTGGAACAAAAACGATATCATGAAGCCGAGAATGCCTACCAAAAAGCAATCAACCTGGATCCTACACTAACGCGAGCATGGAATAATTTGATACTGTTGAATATGAATCACAATCAAACGAATGTTGCACACGATTTGGCAAAAAGAGCTCTAAGAGTCTTTCCCAAAGACGGGCATTTTCACTTCTTGCTCGGCAATCTACTAGGACAACAACAAAAGGTGGAGAGTGCTGAAAATCATTTCAAGAAAGCAATCGCGTTCGATCCAACCAAAGCTCTCTACTACCACAATCTAGCAGTGCTCTATCACCGCATGCATAACTTCAAGCTAGCCAAACAATACTATCAACAAACTCTTCGAATTGATCCCAATTACACAAGTGCCATTGCAAATTTAAAAAGATTAAATATTTAATAATAAAAATAAGCATAAAAACATGTTAAAACAATTAGGGTTGGCTTATTAAAAAATAGCTTAAGGTGTTGGTGTGTTTAAAAGAGTAGGCGGCAAGTAAAATCAGAAATGTAAATGAATAAGAATAATAAAAACAAGGCAATAAATATTTAGTTTATAAACATAAGAACAACATAGAAAAGAAAAGATTGAGCAACAAACAAAGAATTGAAAACTTGATCACTCGGTATCCTTTGAAGGGTACACACGGCAAACAAGATGATCTACCAAGTTGGTCAAGGGACCGTTGTTGTAGTTGGAGTTATTGTTGAATGACATGGTTGTAGTGGTGTAGGCACTGTTGAATATTGACCGAACCTCCAACAGTTTATCTTTTCGCTTCTTCAACTTGGCATCAGATGAAACTGGCTGGTGAATTCCAATCACAGGTGAAATGCTTTTGCGATGAATCGAATGGGGTGAATCGGGCGAGCTGTAGTGAACTCCGATGCTAGTGTCCCGAATACTGCCAGCATCGGAGACAAACTGCCAGCTGTCACTGCGGCACAGCGAGTTGTTAGGCGAGCACGAGTTGTGCTTCTTGGGAATCTCCATCGGCTTGCTGGGACTCTTTCGGTTGGCAAACTCTTGGTGAGTGCCCTTTGGCGAACTGGTCAACTTGCCATTGGAGGAGGTGAGTGTAGACATCATTTCACTATGAGACAGATCGCAGCTGTCTGAGCCAATCGAGCCGTTGTCTTCACAGTTGATCTTGACCTTCTCGAATGTTTGCAGCAACGAAAACTCATCTGCCGGAGGATCGATGCTTGTCAAGCTACAGTTGCTGTTTAGGCTAAATGAACTCCCTCGGTAGTTCAAAGGAATGCTTTCCATCACAAAATCATCACTCGCCGCATAACTGTCCACACTAATCTTTCGCTCTTTGTCACTATTGTCTTCATCAAAATTCTTACGAAATTCATAGTTTATACTAAAATCTTCTGTTGTGATAAATTTTAAGAATTGAAAACAAAAAAACATGATCTCTTCTCCCTTGTTGAGTCGATCAGTTAAGTTGTGTCCGAATAGAAACCAGTCGTAAGCCACGGTAAGGTAAGTGATTTCAGCTGCGTTGAGATTTTTGTGAATCTCACCATCGGCCCACAATGTTAGACGAAGAAGCGATATGAACAGGGGTGTTCGATCCCAGCCAGAAATGCAGTGAATTAATATAGACGAATCAGATTCTCTCAAAAAGTATAATAGCAGCTTGATATAATTTTGAGTCAACTTAATCACATCCCACTTGCGATAGTCTTGAAATTTGATTCTTAATATCTTGGTTATCTCATCACAGTTTGGCAAGTGAAGATCTGCGTCAACAAAGTCTTGTTCCCATTCGTAAATCAAGCCTTCGCCAGAATAACTGTTGTCGCGATATTCACGAAAAAACTCGCAACCAGGATATGGCAGTGAAATAATATTAAAGTCGGAATAGCGATTCTCTTTGTCAGCTTTCTCTGAAGAAGTGACATTCATGCCATACTTGACTTTTTTCTTTTCTAACATCAAATCACATATGTGATTGACAGCAAAGTATTTCAACAGTTTGATATCCAAGTTGCGAACTTGAGAAAATAGTTGACTGGTATCACCAATCTTAAGTGAACACGTAGGCATTGGTGGTGAACTTTCCAGGTTAGTTTCCACATAACCTTCTTTCTCATCATCGGTGGTTTTCAAATATTCAGCGTTGGTAGAATAACTTCTGTCATTAAATGTATAATCATAGACAGATCGACCGTAGATTTCAGCTCCGCTAGATAGTGTAGCTGAACGGCAAATGTACTTGTTTTTATACAATATCGCTGGCATGGGAAAACGTGTTCTACATCTTGCCACACGAGCTTTGCTCATCAGCTCTTTCAGCTTTCCAGCGTCTAACTTTCGTTTACTAGAACTGCACCCATTTGGTTTCACATGATTTCTTGGTGAAGATCCTTCGTTCGTTAAGGTATTTGAACGAGTCAATGGTAGTGTTAGCTCTTGAATTTCCGGAATCAACAGTTTTGATGGATAACTATTGCATAATTCACTATTCTTGGGATTTGTGATTATTACATAGTTGGGATAGTCTTTGGAAATGAGCTGAATACAGGTGTTTTCAATCTGTTCTGTGCGATGGTCGGAATCTTTGAACAACGTAAGCAACTCTCTCAAGTCTTGTGATGTAATTTGATGTCCGTTGGATGGATTCATTTTGCTCCGCACAGAGCACGCAGTATATATTATATATATATATATGTATAAAACAGATAAAAATGCGAGAGATGTTTCTTCAACACACGCTTCTAATAACAATAATAGTGGGATGATAAACAAAAGAGCAAGTGCATAGCGTGCCAGGTTAGTGGTGATACTCGAACTAAATCGCGGTGTTCCAAGCGATCCACGTGGAAGCGAGACGAGTGGCCGCCGTGATCCAGCGCGCACTTGCTCGTGGAGCCAGCCAACTACAGTGAGAGTGAGAGAGACAGAGAGGGAGAGAGAGGAGAAGCTTAGTGAAGTGCACCAGAGTATAAGGCAGTGCGCCACTCGCGCAGCAACACAGTGTCTAGTAGTGCCGCATCTCGCGACCCACACGGTCATCTGTTCGTAGAGGACGTACTGGTTGAGCGTCAATTGAATGTGATGCGCCACCGGGTTACTGGAACCCATGAAATGCTCTAGTTGCACTGACATCGTCCAACTTGTATTGCACGCATCATTGCTGTTGCAAGCTTCAAGATGTCACCATCATGCATTTGATTTTTCATCCTCTTGCCACATTCCATACCATGAATGACACAAGTAAAAAAATGCCAAAACAAACCCAACCACAAGTTGGTTGTCATAGCCCACAACTAATGGTTGTTTAAAAGTTAATTTATTTGATAAAAAGTTGAATACAATCAATCAATTTATCATTAAAAACATCGCAAGTGATGTATAATTTAAGATAAGACGTTCATGTTAAAATCATTCAAATCCATCTTGAGAAAATCAAATGCAGTGGTGTGCATTCGATTAGTAGTTGTTAGATCTCAAGTAATCGCCAAGCTTCTCGATAACATTGTTCAGCTGTCCCGGTGGAAATCCATCGACTGTTGCCGCAATCAAGAGACCTACATAAAGCGACATCAAATTTAAAGAAGCTACTTTAAAAATAACCCGCTTACATGTATTTGTTGCAACAATGCATAAAGCGGAAGAGCCTTTGCGACCACGAACCAGGGTGTTGTCAGCCTGAATGCAGATGTACTTCGAGCCACCAATGTGGATGCCATTGTCGAGAAAGCCAGCTGGATTTTGCCTAATTGTCTCCGCGATAGTTTTCAACTCATTCGGAGAGATCTAGAATTTACCATGTTAGTTTTACACATTACACAGCACTGTTCAAAATACGCTAAGGTTGTAGTAGATAGAAAACAGTCACTTTTAAAACAAAATGGGTGGCAACATTACCGATTGATTCTCTCTTTCGAATTGGGCCCAGATAGCTCCATCTTGATTACTAGCAATAACAGCCAGACTGCAGTCGACGTGCTGGCAAATTTGGTTGTCAACATAGGATTGCCAAGACATGGTGACTCGGATCGATTGAGTGGCGTGCTAGCAAACTGCAGAAACGATGACTCGATGAGGGATGTGTCCAAGCAAATAAACGCTCTTTGGTGAGGTTGGGTGAGAGACTCTTGCAAGAAGTAACAATCACTACAAATGCAGCAAGGTTTGAGAGAGCGGCGCTCGGTCTGGCGGTGTGCGGGTAGGCTGCAGAAGCGTTGCAGCGGCGACGGCGAATCAGAACGATAAAGCCAATTGCTACTGCCAATGTGTTACTGCCTAGGCGAGACACGATGCGTTTTTTATAAGCCCGAAATAGAAAGAGCTCGAGAGCTAGCGCAAGAGGCAGAGGATGGATGGGATGACAGGGAGCGCAGTTGGTCTGCCAGCCACACCAAGCAAGGCAACAGAGGAAACTGGCGCCACCGCCGCGGCCGCTACTACTGCCACTGCCACACTCTCCATCTCACTCACCACTACGCCTCGTTATCTCTCTCAAAAAGGTGTCACTTATCTAGCTAAGTAGCTCTTACCACGCAAGTAGGCCACATTTTTTTTCACAAGTGATCGTGCCATACTCATTCCTCCTCTTTCACCCGCCAACTGTCTGGGAGACGCGCAATGCACACCACACTTCTGCACAGTGGATTGTCCACTAAACCACTCTCTCCCCCACATTTGCACCCGCCTAACTCGGTACATGCAGCTGTTCTGTAAATAGGACCTAGCTGCTGGGACCACAGGCTCTGTTGTCTTGTGTGACACTGAGCAATGCATTGACCGGATGGTTGCCCAGGCTGCCAGGGTCAAAGGATCTCGATCGCTCTCCCAGATCCGTTACTGTTGGTGCAATCGACCCCTCCCATCCGCGAACGTTATCTGTGGAGAGAATGTGAGAGCAATAGTGACAGTATGGGTTGGTGTGCGGTGCGAGATGGAGTGGCGCGACGCGTCAGTGCTTCGAAATCACTCTTATCAGCAAAGAGTGTCAGAGCTGGAGCCACCGACCGGTAACGCCGCTAACCAGAACTGTCAACCAAGCCTGGTAACACCAACTTGTCTATCATCTGCCAGTCTTTTCTCGCCCTTCTTCACGTGGATGCGCATTGCACCTTATTTTCTTGCATTTGTGTACCGTTATTCATTGTCTATGTAAGATGCTCGTCAAACAGTTTTTCAATATGCGCGACTAACAACGTTACTAACAACTCTTTAAAGGAACCCACATATCAATTAGTCTTGTGCATTTACAACTCCAATATAAGTGTTGCATTGGAGAGTTTCTGAATTGCAAGAGAGAATAGTAGTATGTGTAGCATTGAATAATAAATTATAGAACTGAGACATGTCAGTAAGGGTTCACTGAGCGGTCTGTACATATCGGTGAATGAGGCAAAGGTTTGATTTGCAGGAAATCAACATGTAGTCGGAGCAGTGTTATCAAGTGTTAATCAGCAAAATCCTGAATGTTTTGCTAACGATGGTCGAATATTTGTAAGAGCGCAAATGAGTGGAGCTCAGTAAGCAAACCGTTGCTGTGGCCCACCACTGCCCGGTTACGTAGGGAGCCACAGAGTGACTAACCCACTCTCAATGCAGCTTGTTGCTTGTCTATTTTAATCTTCCTTTCCACACACACTATCGCATGGAGCCAGGAACGACGTCAAGCCGTCAGCAGGCACCGATTGCCACCACAACCGCTATGCCACCACCAATGTGGCAAACAGTCCTAATAAAGCTAACGTCTCATCTGCCGAGTGCCATGGGAATATTCGGCTTACTTCCACTCTTCGAACTGTTGCCACTTTAGTCATACAGAAATTGGGATATTAGTGCTTTAACTTTCGAGGTGATGAAGAATTTTGTAGAATGATAGATCACGTAGCTCTATATAGGCAAGGGGACGTGAGTGCCAAGGCGAGAGTGGTGCGACTTGTGGCCCACAGATGATGAGCACCATTCGAGCCTCTTTCTCGGAACCTGTCAAATGTTCTAAGTGGTTCTGAGAGCGACACTCAACAGGAGTAAGGTATAGCGCAACACTCGAGGTAGTTCATGCCACCGATATCTATCTGGGGGAACAATCACCTCGTAGCCTTCCAACTTGACCTCGAAACATTGATCATTGAAGCAGGGACAAGAGGGGAGCGCTAATCAAGTCCAGATTGTCTCCGGCTCAGCCGAATGTGACTAATCAGCTCGCCACCGCGCGCTAGCAACAGTCTGAGCAACTTTCTGGCCACTCGTTGAGAGAGAAACTTTCTGGAAGTAGTCCTGAGCGAAGTCAATGTAAACTATCGACAGTTAGTTTGCCTTGCTTCGCCACGGTTGTGTTGCACTTTTCACTGACTCACTTTCTCACCTTTATATCTGTAAAAACCATTTGGTAGCTACACTATTGGAGTACCTTTAATTTCATAGTGGTATTGAATGGAATTTCCGTTCTCTCAATGCAGCAAGCGCTTTTCTACACGCGTTGAACTGTCCATTCCACTACTCAGCTGATTGTGTTTTGCATTTATTTATGCACTATTTGTTTTGATTATTAGATGTTTTGTGATCAATAGAAGCCTCGATATCTATTTTCAAATGTCTCAAAATATATCTTCGTTAAAATTTAAAGGTATATTGTACTTTGGTTTACTGAATTGTTAAAATTAATTGGTACATGATTTGTGTACACAAAACTACATGTAGTTTTACATGGTCAACTTACGACGCATTCCGTTTTCAAGCCTGATCCATATGTTGTGCTTAGTGTGGACAGCAACATTATTCACAAAACAAACTATAGCCGATCGACCAATAATCCAGAATGGAACGAGACGTGGAATTTGTAAGTCTCGTTTTTTTTGTTTTTATCTTTTTACTAAATTTGTTGGTTGCACATATTTTATAGATCAGTTACTCCTTACTCAGTAATAACGTTGAAAGTTTATAATCACAATTCCTTGAAGAAAGATGGTTTAATTGGAGAAGCAAGTCTAAATCTTTTCGACATTCTTAAGAACAACAATGGTGTGATAAATGACGTCTCTTTTTCATTGCCTCTTAAACTCCCCCAGCAACATAGCCAGAAGTCGATATTATCAAATCGTGGTGCAAGTTGCATATTTGTTCAACTGGATGGCTTAACTGTAGATTTGAACAGTATTCAACCATCAGATGAAGGCTCAAGCGCCACTACTGGACCAAACTCGACCGAATCGAGTAATTCCACAAATGTTTCCAATAATTCCGAGATGCTGCCGAGCACTTCGACAGCCGAAGCTAACGGTGTTGCAGAAATAACCTCTTCCCTGCCTAAATGGTCGTTAGATGATCCTTTTGTAGCTCCCAATTCAAGCAGCAATAATAGTGAAATATTGACCAGTGCAAGTCCATCGCGCAATGTCAAGCCTCCAACTAGCTCGTCACCTGTTCAGCCTTCTACTTCTAGTTTGAGCCCTGTGCAACCAAATCCACCCACAGCACCTCAAGTTGAAGAGCAATTGCCACTTGGTTGGGAAATTCGATTTGACACTTATGGAAGGTAATGTGTAATTTATCTTAATTTATATATTGTCATTAACTTTGGGTGGTCTACTTTAAAAGGAAATATTATGTAGATCATAATTCCAAGTCGACAACATGGCAGCGGCCTCTCCCATTGCCTCCTGGCTGGGAGATGAGAAAAGATAATAAAGGGCGAATCTACTATGTGGACCATAACACCAGGTAATTCGCAAAAAAATACATACTTGTTTGTGACTAACTGGCAATGTTTTGTCTTTAGAACGACCACGTGGCAGAGACCAACTCCAGAACATGTTCGTAATTACCAACACTGGCAATCTCAGCAAGGATCTATAATGCAGCAATGCGGACAGCGATTTCTCTATGGCAACGATCAATCCGGAAACTGGAACATGACTAACGGCCATACAAATGGACAAAACTCGGAAGAAGACGCCTCACCCCTTCCAGAGGGATGGGAAAAACGAGTTGATCAAAGTGGTCGAGTTTATTATGTTAACCACAAGAATAAGGTTAGTCGTGATGATTTGTTTTATATAAATGTTTAATCGGTTTTATCATATTTTTGTTATAGACTACTCAATGGGAGGATCCTAGAACTCAAGGAAAAGAGACACCCAATTTGGCGGATATTCCCCTTCCACAAGGATGGGAAATCAAGTATACCCCCGATGGCAAGATGTACTTTGTGGATCACAACACCAAGACGACAACTTACCAAGACCCACGAAAGCTGAATGGTCATTATGGTGTTCCAGCTGCTTATGAAAGGTCTTTCAGATGGAAACTTACACAGTTTCGATACCTTTGTCTTTACAATGCCCTGCCGAGTCATATTAAGATTCAAGTTTCGCGAAGCAATATCTTTGAGGACTCCTTCCATCACATCATGCGAATGCCACCCCATGAATTACGAAGACGTCTCTTCATTACTTTCCGAGGTGAAGAGGGTCTTGATTATGGTGGAATTGCTCGTGAATGGTTCTTCCTTCTTTCTCATGAGGTAATTGTGCTACTTGGATCTATATGTGTTGCAATTTAGTTTTTAAATGTAATATAAATATTACTTTTATTTGTAGGTCCTAAATCCGATGTATTGTCTCTTTGAGTATGCAAGCAAAAACAACTATTCGTTGCAAATTAACCCTGCCAGTTCTGTCAATCCTGATCATCTACTTTATTTTCGTTTTATTGGAAGATTTATTGCAATGGTTATTTTTTTATTTTATATTGTGTATTTATTTTAAATTTAATTTGACTTTTAAACTTTTATTTTAGGCCTTATTCCATGGTAAATTTATTTATTCTGGTTTTACCCTTCCATTTTACAAGCGCATGCTTGGCAAAAAGTTGGTGATGAAGGATATTGAATCGATTGACCCAGAGTTTTACAATTCTCTTAAATGGATTAAGTAAGTTGTTACTCCTGTCACCTTAGTATTAAATTAATTGAAAATTTTTTAGAGAAAACTCAGTTGAAGAATGTGGCCTTGAACTGTACTTTTCAGTTGATTTTGAAGTTTTGGGTCAAATACAGTCACATGAGTTGGTGCCTAACGGAGGGGAAAAACGAGTGGATGATTCCAACAAGGAAGAGTACCTTCGATTGATGACCGACTGGCGTTTTAGTAGAGGTAATAACCAAGTGAATCATCATTTAATGAGGAGTGACCAAAGGAAATCGTTGAATAGGTCAAGAGGAGCAAACCAAGGCATTCCTCGATGGGTTCAACGAAGTGCTTCCTCTCGAATGGTTGCACTACTTCGATGAACGCGAGCTCGAGTTGCTTCTGTGTGGCATGCAGGAGATTGACATTGAGGACTGGCAAAGGCACACCATTTACCGGCACTACACCCGAAACTCGAGACAGATCATCTGGTTTTGGCAGTTTGTCAAGGAAGAGTGTGACAACGAGAAGCGAGCACGCTTACTTCAGTTTGTTACCGGCAAGTCATCTACCTCGATCTAGGCTAACTCGTGTTGGACTAACCCACTTGCATTTATTTTATATCTTCCATAGGAACGTGCCGTGTTCCGGTTGGCGGCTTTTCCGAGTTGATGGGCTCCAATGGTCCGCAGCGCTTTTGCATCGAGAAAGTTGGCAAAGAGAACTGGCTACCTCGGAGTCATACCTGCTTCAATCGACTTGATCTCCCTCCCTACAAATCCTACGCTCAGCTCGTTGAAAAGTTAAACTTTGCAATCGAAGAGACTGAAGGATTCTCCCAGGAATAATTGTTTCTTTCTAGTTACTTCTTCACCTCCATGACGAAAATGCTGTTATTGAATTTTGTTATTTTTTGGGTTATTTATTACATATTTTATTTTAAACAAGTAAACATGTAAATTATGTTGTACATATGGAGCTTACAAACAGCAATAATAATGATAAAATAAAATTATTTTCAGAAGAGACGAATTTGAATTACTTTAGTTTTAACCTAAGTTTGTCGTATTTTGTCGCAAATTCATAGGCTTGTTCGGAATTGGAAAACAAGTCAATTTTGTTTTCGATATTATTAAAAACATTGAAAATATCATTCCTTACAATCGCAGTTGCCTCATTGCAATCCTCAAACATCGCAAGCTCTTTCTCGATTTTAACAAAAACTTTCATATAATCTCTAGAGTGGTCATAAAGCCAAAGAATAATTTCATTCCAAAATGCTATTTGCAACTTCATTGAATCAATCTTCCGACGAAATTGGCTTAGCAAATCAGCGAAATATTTAGAATCAATTTCACACTCGTAGGTATTTAGATTATTTATGGTCATGCAACTGGTATCAATCGTTAAACCTATAAATAAATAAAAAGTATAAAGTTACTAGATGTAAATTCTTAAATAACTAAGTTACTTTTAGTAGAGTGTAGAGTTTCATGAGCTCTCCAAAGTAAACATTTCCAGTAGGCAGGAAGCTTGGTGACCAAACAAGATATTTCTTTCAGTTTACCAATTTGCAACAATTCTTTTTGATCAGCAAAATATTGTTGCATCTTATCTTTAGTTAATTTAATGAAAGCTTCTTTAGGTTCTTTGGGGTTTAGCTTTAATTGTACATTCGAAGAATTTAAATAGTTTTGAACAGTTTCCAACGTTTTACCAATGAAATTAAAGTTGATAACTATGAATGAAACAGGAATTTATAATAAATAATTTGATTGTAACCAATCATTTACCAAGAATTTTGGCAATTGAAATCTTATCGTTCAACTCAGTTTGGTGTTGATTCAATATGCGCTTTAATTCATCGATGTATTCTTGAATTTGGTCACCAATCTGAAAACAACTGCTATACTCCAAACTGATAGCGATCATATCACTCAAATCTTTATTGGATTGATTTGAATTTGACAAAATCAATTGATTGATGTCGCTCATCTTTACCAATTTATACAAGTTTTCCGTATCTTGACTAATATCGGCTTCAGTTTTCCGAAGTTTTTTTAAAATATAAACAAAGAACTTTGGCACCTCAACATTTTGTCAACAATCCATGCATGCATTGTCAAGTGAATAGCTATGGTCATTCAAATACA
Organism: Rhinocypha anisoptera; assembly: GCA_011762765.2. Lineage (NCBI taxonomy): Eukaryota > Metazoa > Arthropoda > Insecta > Odonata > Chlorocyphidae > Rhinocypha > Rhinocypha anisoptera. The sequence continues at coordinate 28,933 of WURS02423617.1, forward strand.
ACAGTACTAGTATGCAGCCATTGCTTCAATTACATTTTTTTATTAGAATTGCTGTTTATTTAGTTTAAAATAGTTTATTTGATATTAAAAGAGAAATTGGCAAGATATTGATGTTAAAATCTATGATTGTGGGGAAATTGAGGTCAAAAGGCGAGGAGACAAATAGTTTCTCTATAATATATATAAACAAATATATATATATGCTTTGAATACAAAATTAGACTAGCAAGAAATGGGACATATTGGGTTGAGGGATGGCAAACAGTTAAAGGGAAAGATAAGCAACGGTCATCAACATATTGCCACGAAGAAAGTTGTGTCGTGAATCATCAGTTGCAATGAAGAGCAGACCATCTTGCAGGTAAGTTTGAGATTTTTTTATAATAAACAAAAAATTTGTATAGAAATAAGTGACTATGAAGGGTCAAATTAACGTTTGAATGCGCTTCATAATGCAATAATAAATAGTAAATAAAACAAAAAAAGAAGAAGAATAATAATATTGAGAGCAAATATGATCCCTTTGGTTTGTATATTTTGTTCAAATTGTTTGAAATATTTATATTTGGCACAATCGAATGTGTCAGTGAACGATATTTGTGAAATTTATCTCAGGTCGGTAACATTGGACTTGGAACCAAACAATTTGACTAGCTGGTCTTCATAGTGATTGAAGTTGCGTTGCATGATGTCCATACACGGACCTAATAAACGCTCGAAAGCTGAAACATCCAAAACTACAAAAGAAAATGTTGGGTAACTTCGAAATTGCATAATGACGTAACTTACAAGCCAATTTGACATCAGGACTAGCAGCATAGGCTGATGCGGCTCGAGCTTTTTGAGTGATCAGAGCCAATTCACCAAAATATCCGCCTTTCTCAACACGCGATAGTTCTTGTTTCTCGCCATTCTCCTAGAAAATATATTTAAAATATATTGCAATTAGCGAAAATGAGCTAAATTTGAAAGTGAGACTCACTTCTTTGACAATTCGAACAACACCTTCCTGGACAAAGTACATTCCATCCGCTTCATCTCCCTGTAGTAAAAGATATAAATGAGAGAATGGTCAAGTTTGAATGTCTACCTTCATACCTGTTTAATTATTAGCTGTCCTTCTTTGTAATGTCGTGGCAAAAGTGCATCACTTAGGGACATTTTTTCATAATACTATTTAGGAGATAATAAGAAATTCATTAGTGATGTGACAAAAGAGAATGTAAGTGAAAGTGAAGATTACCTCTAGATATTTGAGAATCTCAACTTTTTCAATGAACGATTCGTACTCCTTGCGTTTCATGAAGGCTCGTTTGAGAACAATCTTTCTGAATGTGTGACGACTCTAAGTGGAAAATATGGTGAGTTTGTGAGAGAATGGTGCAAATGTGTGAATGTACCATCGCCCAAAGTGAGCCAGCGGTGATGGCACGAACTGTAGCGGCTCGAGGCATGTTGTACATCAGTGCCAACTCGCCGAAGCTACCCGAGCCGATGTATTTGCCCACTTCTTTCTCGGAACCATCGTCATTTGTGACCACGATCGAAAACGTTCCTCTGCCACCACAAGTGTTAATAAGTAATCTTCCTTTCAAAAAAATTCTTACTCTGAGATGACATAGAAAAAGTCACCATCGTCTCCTTGTCGAATAACAACTTCATTTGCTGTCACCTTCCTCTCAAACATCGCATCAATTAGTTCTCTCATCTCCGACTGAAAATAGCAAATAATTTTTATGGCTTACTTGCTAAGCAAATTAACGCACATGTAAAACTCACTGAGTCGAGAGATCGGAATAGTAAAATGTTTCTCACAGCTTCACTCAAACGCTGTCGTTGCACATCACTCTTGGGATATACGATCTAAAAAATTTAATTTAGAATGTAATTTTACAAAATACCCATAATTATTCAAAATCACTACCTGTTCCGTTTCCTCTTCATCTTCTTCTGGATCATAATGTTCAGCAAACACTGGAAAATAAAAACAATAAAGTAATTCTCACCGAAATCCAAAATAGACTTGTATTACCTGATTTGCGCCTGGTAAAAGATAGTCGAGCTGGAGGCTCTGTAAATTAAGAATGAATGTTAATATGATTAATTGAGTTTAGAAGTAGTGCTTGCGGTTAATAATGAATTACTTATGTCACTTGATGTAGAATCATTGTCGTCCTCATTGCAATGATTACTTTGCGCGCTGTGGTTGGTTGCGGTAGAGTTTCGACGTTCTTCGAGAAGTCGGTTGAAATAGGTTGCTGCATAGTCAATCAGGTCTGAGGGTCTGTTCACTAAAACACTGACAGTGAAGTCAATTAGCAAATTGTTCAGCTCTGGAGGTATCTCGTAATGAGGCTGACTCATGGTAATGCTTCGAATTTTATGTCGCAATTCAATTACTAGATGAGTAGATGATCAAATGATGTTTGAATTGAATTGGTCTGTTTTGCAGTCAAAATGGCACAATTAGAGATTGAGGGCGAGGAAAAATGTACAAGTGAGAGCGTGAAGAGGCTGTGTGAAGAGTAATTCAATTGTGCTTTTACAACCACCGGTCGGTCACACTTCTCGCTTATTAAAAAGGTAACGATGCAAAGAGGCACGACGGTTTACAGCCAGCAGATCCCAGAAACCGTGTGCACAGAGTGAGAGTGAGTTGTGCGTTTGGCGAGGACGAGTGGTGGAGAGGAATAAGCTCGGTGACTGCTCGATGCCGACGTGAATCGCTCGACCATTAAAAGGTGAAGAGTGTTGATGTAGTTGCATGCACGTCAATGCAGTGGCAGAGAACGCCGCCGAGATGGACGTTGTGGATGTTTCTCTTCCCGTGTTGGAACCAACGCTTGACAATCGACCGTTCTCAGTCTAAACAGATTTGCAGCGGTAGATGTGGATTGACAATCGGAACTATTTCTGTTTGGCTAGGCTGCTTTTCACTCGAGAAGAGCGGTAGTAGACACGCACACATCAGCAGTAGATCTCAATTGTATAAGCATGTCAATAGATTGGAAAAATGGGCTAGATAGGGGCACAATCAGTTGTATTATAGTTGTTGGCATCAATGCTAAGAATCGACTGCTTTAAGATATATCGCTCCATTCGACAAGGCGCGCATCAATAGAGAAGCCATCCAAAGGGGCTATATACTACCATATCGGCTGCCTCCTACTCTCCCTCTCTCTCTCTCTCTCCCTCGGTGATACACTTCTCGCGGATTTTGCCGATTGCCGCCAGTATGACACCGATGAGAGCGAGAATGCACCACAGATCCAGACACACGGACTTGGGAGAGCAGGCCGAGAGATTGCTGGTTTTACCTTTCAGGCACCACTATGCCCACTAGACAGAGTATGCCCACGTCTGCGCACTCATATCTTCACTGCAATATTGATTGTGTGTGTGCCATGGTCGCTGTGGAGAGAAGTGAAGAGGAGTGGAGAGAGATAGAGAGAAGTAAAGAGAAATGGAGCGCGCTACAAGCCACACTCACTGGGTGATCTCACCGACTCAAAGGTTCCAAGTGAATGCACACCTGCGTCATACCTGCTGGGCCCATCGCACCGCAAACAGTGCATGGCCATGACCACTGACTTCCACTCACTACCACTGACTATCATTCAGTACCACTGCTCTCCCCACTTCCTATCAATCGTCATCCTAGAAGCTCCTTGTCGCCATCTCCCTATAGAGCATGCTAGCCTAGAGACCAGGCCCGACAAGTGATTTCGCTAACATTTTTATGGCTTTCCCGAGATATTTTTGTTTGCTAGTTCTGATCCACCGCATTCTACTTCCCACTGCCCGCCCACTCTTGGTCTGCCTTCTTTGTTTACCTAGCAAACCTAATGAATTCCTCTTCCCTTTGCAACTATTTTAATCCAACTTGATTAAAATATGCAGTAATTTCCAATTTCTATTTGCTTTTCCTGGAGCTCTTTTTGATCATAGTCATACACATTCACCCAGAGAATATATAAAAACTCTCCAGTGTCAAATCGAGAGAAATAAATTCATTTAAAGTTTTGGTAAGCACTTAAAAAATATAATCGTGCAACAGCAAAACCAAAAGCACTTCGTAGCTATGAAATAATAAAAGATAGGCTTGGAAGACAAAGCTGGATGAGTAAACATTTCTCAATCACAATTGGTCGCGCTGTGACTAGGCAAGAAATCTCAGCTATTTGTCAATCCTAATCGAATCCTACCAATGCCAATCAACCAGACTAGAGGTCAGAACCAGGTCAGCAAAGATTAATTTGGATGAAAAGCTCGGGAGCTTTCTAACAGGTCTTTTAAGCAAACGATAAAGCCATTGTCATGGTGGCCACTGGAAAGTTGTACTTTAAGATGTGATAAGACATAAGACTTCAAAGGCACCACTAATATCGGTAATGACTCGGTGACAGCGGTGACGTATGAGCCGGCTTAAAGTGGTCTGTGCACAGAAAGTGGTGACATTGTTGGCTCACAGTGATCACTACGATTGCCCGATAAACACCCACACACATATGTTACATTCCACAAGCATAGACTATTGTACTCTTCAACATTCTCCATTATTCCGCCTTGTCAATATTCATAAATTAACATGTATTTTTGGACTAAAATATTATAATGTCTAAAATATAAATTATAACATAATAATATATAATAATTGTCTTAATTGTATGAAATTTATTTAGATAAAAAAATATTTACACAAATTTTAGGCAACAATTAAACTTAATTATAACACAAATAAAAATAATTAATAAAAACATTTGTCAATGACATCTGGTGATGCCGAATATCACAAACAAATAAAATTTACTGGAAAAATTCATCAAGTTTCTTCTGGTAACCATTTGAAGTTGGCGTTATCTTCGCTTTTTTCATAGTTTTGCTGCTACCCGCTTTATTTAATGATTTTCGTTTTTTAGTAGATGAGTTAGTCTGAGTCAAAGCGCTTGAAGCTGTCTTGGGAGACGTAGAGCATGGCAGTCGAGTCAGTTCGGCACATAAGTCTTTATTCAAACAGGTATCAATGTGGCGATTGAGCTCATCATTATCACTGAATATAGCATACATCTTGCAAATAGGACACGTAAAATATTGTACGTCATGAATCGAAGAATCGTCATGAATAGATGATTCTTCACGGCGGAAACTCTCGCTAAAGTGCTCACCCCTCTCTTGTTCCTCGCCAACACTCATCTTGGCAGGCTTTCTCCAATTCTCTTCAATCAAGTCATCCACACCAAGTTCATTCAAATTGCCATCACAGTACGACTTGTGCATTTCATAAAGTAAATTATCTTCAAAAATCTCTTCGCACAATTGACAAACATACTGCTCAGCAGCAACTAAGATCAATTCTTCTGATTCAACAAGTGATTCATTGATAGTTGAATTGTTTTTTGGGGCCTGTTTCAAAAGTTGAGACAATGTCAACTGACTAGAAACTTCGGGGTCTATTTCTTGTAAATTGGACACTTTTATGCCTATCAACCGATACTTATTCTGTGGATTCTTAGACATCTCTTGCGCAAGCAATTCCTTCCCAGTTTTAAAAATAACTTTTTCATCATCAGTGTAAAAACAAATTGAGCGACTTTTAAGAAAGACATCAAACGAAATTTTCTTCAATTTAAGCGTGATAGTCTTGCCCTGCTGACCATGATTCTTCAAGTCTTTCGAAACGCGGTGTGAAATGTCAGAGAGTAAATTACATATATCATTAAAATCACTCAACTCGCCCACGGTACGCTCACGACTGTGAGATTTTTGATTGCCATCTTCACCTTCCAAGAAAGAAGAACCAATGCCGAGATAAATCCTCAAATAGGAAATTACATTTAATTCAGAGAAAAGAGACACCAATAGAGCGCGATCTTTGTAAATATCACTTCCATGAATAATATTGAAAGCAGACAAAACTTGTCCTTTGACAGGGCCAATTCCACAAAATTTGCGTAGTTCAGTTTGTGAAACAAAATTCATAATTTCACTTTTATGTCCTTTGATCATAAATTGCCCATCTGGCTTGTTGATGTCAGTACAGACTTTGGCCAACATTGTATTACAACAAATGCCAGCGCTAACTGTCAACTTGGACTCGTTGGCAATGCGACGTCGAATCTCGTTGACTATATCATAAGAAAAATTCCAGATATCATCAGAAAGCTCGGTCAAAGCAAATAACTCGGTGATATCCATATCATTCTTTTCGGAAAACTTAGTAAACACATAATCGGTTAAATCGATATAAACTTCGTCAAGAGAAAAGTTTCTTAGTTTCGGATCGTATTCACTTAAAATGTTCATAATAAATTCACTTTCTTTTTTATAGTTTCTGAAATTGGGCTTTATCAACCGTAATTCGGGGCACAATTTTTTTCCGATAAATCCTGCCATTGCCGATCGAACGCCAAAACGACGAGCTACGTAGTTACTTGTTGAAATCATAGACATTGAACCCACCGCAATTGGTTTGTCAGCTAAATCAGGATTATTCTTGATTTCGACTGCTGCAAAAAACATATCCATATCAAAGTGGACAATAATTTTATTCAACACACGACATTCTTCAAGTTCGACTAGCATGATGTCGGCCTTTTTCTCTGCATTGGCTCTTTCATTGTCGGATATCTGGGCAAGCTTTGATTTCAAATGGCTAATTTGCGAATTGATTCTTTTCTGTCGTTTTTGTTGAAACGAATAGAAGTTAGAGCCTTTGCTCGCTTCTTGAATAATCTGGTTGATTCGCTCTTTGTCGAGACCTTCCAGGCCCGCCTTGTGTTGGTTCAAATTGATTAATTGTGGAGTGGATGTACCTCTTGACGATGCAGTTTCGGAGACTTTTGCAATACTTGTTGTCAGTTCTTCTTCCATTCTGATTTTGTCCTAAAACATCAATAGATTCAACTTGGTGACCAAGTTTATCACCAAAAACCATCACAGCTTGCGTGCACTCATTTGGCCAAATGAACTATTTATACTATGTGAGTTCACTAAAAATATTGTTCATTAAAACATTGAGTGCCATTTTCATACGGTGCTGTTGTTATTATTATTAGCTTGTTATTAGCTTGCCGTAGGCATGCTTATGCATTCGTTTCAGAATTCATGTCATATTTTCTATGTTAAAATAAAACAATCTAGATCAAATCTTACATTACCAAACATTCCCAATTATCTTCATTAGATCCTAATTAAATAATCAGCATTCTCCATAATCTGGTTAACCAG
>WURS02423618.1:0-16556 GCA_011762765.2 Rhinocypha anisoptera
GGGATCTCCACCGGGTCAGATCGTATGTGGCCGACGTTTCGAAGGCGTACTCTGCCATCGTCTTCAGGGGCGTTGATTCTTCACAATATTAAAATCATAGTAATTTTGAGCCTTCGATATTTTCTTAATGTTCCAATAAAATTTCCTTCCAAACTCACAAATAATTCAACTCTTATCTTCAAAATCCTCATGTTCCTTCCATCGTGGCATCGTCCAAACAACTGCCTATACTGCCAGTAGTATGTCAAGTAGGCTCAGCTCTTTTAGGATGAGATACAATATCTACTCTATTAGTTCTCACCCTTCTATCTATTCATTCTTTGTCCAATATTACATCAAATCCCTTGAACAAATACTACATCTCAAAATGTATGTGAAAGGGCCATGTACTTCACTATGCATTTCTTTGTTCTGTCTGTCATGTTCAGTAATCTTTGCAGATAAGATTCCCTCTAAACAGTCAGCATAAACTGGGTACCTTTTTAACCCTTTTCTAATCCCTGGAGGGAGTCTCAAAACCAAGAGTTTCAGTCCCCTGGAATCTTTCATACTGTCATGTCCTTTCATATTGTTTGGTGTCGTGTCTTCTCGTGTAGTGTGGTGTCGTTTTCCTTGCATGTACTTTCTGCAAGTGATTACTTCTGTGAATAGTTACCCTTATACGAGTTTCAACAAGAATAAAAGGATTACCATATTCAGATGTCAAGGAAATAATTATAATATTACTTCTACAAATGATTCTGACTAAATTTTGAGTTAGCAAAGTGATGGAGATCATTCAAAATCAGTGATCACTCTGAAATTAATAAAAAGAAATTAATTTACAATGAAATTGAAGAAGCGGAAATCTTCTTGTGAGCAAGCGAGGGAGACTACTTAGGTATTAGAGAAAATTTTGTTGGTGGTCCCTCACCTCACAGCGAAGCCAAAACATTGTCCAGTTACACTGAAGATGTTTTCAGTAATTTTTTGAAGAAGAATTCCTTCATAATATAGTTCCAGAAGCAAATCATTGCTGAGCAATAGATACCATGAAGTGAGCCCACATTCCCAAGGATGCTAAGATCTGGATATTGGGTTTGTGCTTGTAGTATTTCGAAGCTTGTCGCACAAAGCAAAACTGCTAAGGTATAGTTCTTAGAATATTTTTATGCTATCATTTTATCCAACAAAACAACAAGAGTTTTTACATAAAATGAATACATAATAATCTCTCTCACCCGAAAAACAAACGAAATTTCACATTAGAGAGATGGGTAATCATAATGATAGTATCCTTACGATTGAGAAATATTTTGAAAATTTTTTGCAAAATTTTAGCTTTTTTGCAAAATTTTAGCTTTTTTCAATATTAACAAAATGCATAGTACATAGCTATATATATATTTTTTTTATATTTGAAAAACTAAAATGTATCCGTTGTATTCAGAGAACGAAATCAAAATAACAATAAATATTGATTAAAATTGTTTAAAAAATAACTGGTAGTGACTCAACCCTTCCCACTTGTACAAAAAATTTTCAATGCTTTTAACACAATATCTTGAAAGTTATAAATTTTTTAATGATAGAATGCCAAAAAGGCGAATTCATTTGAAACTCCTCCGTCCTGTGGAATGGGTTTTAATTGTCCTCTGCGATTGAGGGGTTAAGGTCAAAACGTGTAGTTCAATTATGAATACAAGATTCACAATCTTGCATCAAAGAGGCCAATTAGCATTTCTCAGTGTAAAGCAAATGTCTCTATGGTGCATAATTGTACTTTTTTATCAGCAAGGATATTGTGCAAATTCATTTCCCCCACTACTCATGATTTCTCACCAAGTTATAGATAAATAAATGCACTGATATGACTTCAGGTGGTGGTTTCCAGAGACAGCACTGGCAATAGTCACTAGGCCCACTTGTGCGTTTCAGGTGTCCATTTGGACCATTTATGAGCAAATAAAGTCTAAAATTACTGATAAGCAAAAAGAAAAATTGTAGATTTCATGGAAATTTTTACTTTATTAATAACCAATAATGTCAAATAGTGAACATTCTCAGAATCTGAATATATTAGCTATTCAAAGAAACTGGTCCCTTAAAGAATAAAAATTTCTGTGAAAACTACAATTTCATTTCCCATATCATCAACGAGTCTTCACAAAGTAGAGTCTGAATCCATCAAAATTTAAAGATTACTGTTTTCAGATAATGTGTTTTGATGTTTATTTGACAGATAAAAATAAGTTAATCAAGTAGGATATGCACAACTTGCAAATCCTAATTGTCTGTAGCTGAACTGTAACTGAAAAGTCTGTAGAGAGGGAGGGACATGAACAGACTGAAAACAAGGAAGGAACAAACAGAATACTGAAGAAACTCCTGTATTTTTCATTACAATATCCTTTCCTCTATCTTTTTCTCATAGTTCTCATTTCATTTCAGTAATAATTTTTAAAAGGTGCAAATGACAAGAGTGACAAAAATCATACCAACCTGAAATAAATCTATTACAGAAACAAAAGCCTTGGTACTTCTCCCAGCCAACATTCCCTTGAATCTAAAAACCCTCACTAATCAAGTTTAACCAAATCTTAGGGTTAATTAATACAATAAAACGTTATTGAGTCGATGCACCAAATGATTGCCAAAATTTATAACTCACCTATAACATTGTAATGTGTGGCATGATGATTAACACTGTAATGCTTACACAGTTTCAGCTTTTTTGTACCCTTGTAATGAAAGTTTTTTTAAAAATATGGATACTTGCATTATTAATTCTAAATAAACAGTACTAAAAGATAATATGTTGGTTGCAAAGTCCAACTGGGATTCACCTTCATTTTTATAAAGAAAATTTTTTAATACAAATTGTATTGTTGGTGTATGATTACAGTTACAAATGATTTACTATTTATACGTAGTATTTTACACCAAAAAGTTAATTATTAAAAAAATTGTTTTCCCAATAAATGAAACCTTTTGTCATTGCCAAATGTTTAAGATACTGATATATAATCATAAAAAGTCAGGAAATATTTTACTCACCTTCTTAATTTTTGACTTTGACATCCTGAATATTGGAGTGTGAAGTATCATATAAATTGGCAATGTAACTACATCACAAACAATAACAACAAAACTAAGGATAAAAATTAATAAAGCATCCACTATTCTTCCCATAGTCACAGCTGGAGTGAGATTTTCATGGGTTAGGTCGTGGGCAAATGCACTGAAAATATTGATAAGGAAGTAGTATGCATTGTATCCTGTTGCAACAGTTAATGGATAATTATTTCAATCAATAAATATGACCCTTTTTCCATTTTAAAAAACTGTCAGTGCATTTTATACAAACATACATTTAAGAATATCAAGAATAAATAATTTCTCATACAAATCAGTAGTAAAGAGCTAATACAGAAACAATTTCATATGGGCTTGAATTTTTAATCAAGTAAAAAAATTGATAAAAGATACCTAATTCATCATTTGTAAAAGACAATAAGAATATTTTTAATGTCAGATCTAGGCTTTCGACATTATCCAGTGGTTAGGAAAAGTCTTTTGCATTTAAAAGCATATGTTTAGAAATGTATGTCATCACTAACATAAAATGAAAGAAGAAACAAATATGACAATGGAATAAACCCACTTTTCGGTTGAGTATGAGGAACGGGAATTTGACTATGAACCATGTGGTCCCAAAAGCACAAAATAACAATTCAGACTGAGGGCTACATGAGCCAGTGGCCAAGGTAAGACTCCCATTCACTGCACCACTAAATTTTCCATGAATTGCAGTAGTAGTAGTCCGTGCAATAACTGCAATTTGGCATTTAATAATATTTGTGTAATAACATAATTTTTATTTTGCATTAATTTCAGTGTCCAAAAATGAATTTGAGTCATTAGTAATTGCTTAAGGGGAAATTAAAGAAACATTTTCACTGTTTCTCTTCTCCCAATGCTAAATAATGTGCTTCTGTTGATTCAAATGCTAATGCATATATTATTTAATCTTCTGTGAGTTTATTTAATAAGCCTTATTCTCAGTTTTGTTAACTTCAGAAAGCATAATTTGTTGGAAAATGACACACAAAATAACCTCTTTACTGACAGATGATGACGAGAAAACTTCACCAAATTAATGCTATATTTTCTCTTTATAGATGCCAAGACCTAGTTATTGTTTGGAATCCCTCAGAATTTTAATTTTTGGCCTACCTACTTAAGAAGGCACAATTATATTTGGCCACACTTATAAGTGAATAATAAATTTCCAATTGCAAAAATTAAACACCTAAAAAATATTCTATAATAATTATTAATCTTTCTGCATGTTACAATTTCCTGGAAAAGGCAAAAAATTAACCAGTCTTTTCCTATATTTTTATTTGAATTTCCTTGTGTGCTTTAATGATTATATAATTTATTTTGTAGCATCCAATGCCTTACTACCGATTACACATACAATTCGATCCACATAATTAACTGCTACTAATTTTCGTGAAGTGCTAAATGAAATGCTGGCATTCTGATTTTCATCCAGGAAGGTAGGCAACCGTCTTAAATTATAGCTAGAAAATGGAGTTTATTATCGAAATCGGGCCGATCGGAATAAAAATTATGGATACTCGAGTTTAAACCAGTTGCAAGTAAACGGCCTAATCAATCTCAACGTGATTAACATAAAATTTTATATTGTTTTATGCTACATTTTATGGTAGGAGACAACATTTTTTAATCTCCTTTTCTTGGATAGTTATTCGGGTATAAACAAATAAGTGTCCAGTTACCGGCGCCAACCCTATACTTAAAACTCTGTAAGACTACAATCGAGATACTTATTAACATCAAACTTAAACATGAACAGGATTTATCATTTATCAATAGGTTTACCAACTCGTATGCTCTTTAAATTAAAACATAAGAAGCTGTTGAAAAAATGTAAAACAACTTTTTCTCTTAATCGGGTGGTCGGTCCTACGTAATCGAAGTGTGCACTGTTGACCATGGTCTTCTTTATTGAATGAACGAGCAAGTAATCTTTAAATGATAAGTTTGTGGACGGATTTATTCTGATTTTTATTTTATTGCGGTTTGGGAACATTACGACCCGGCTAACGTGTGAAGAGGAGTAAATATTTATTAATTTTTGCATGTGTTGTGTTTTTGCATGGTTGCAACAAAGTTGCATGATAAACTGAAGTGGTGGCCATGGCACAGAAGAGATCACGGCAGCACTGTGGTCAAAAAACCTATTTCGTCCGCATTTTCCTCGTGTCTTCCCAAAGCTTTGTGAACGCAAATATATAAAAATCAGTAATAAATCATTTTTAGTAAATGTGATACCACGTATCCCTTGAGTTCGAGTCTGATATCACGTAATTTAACGGTGCGAAAATAAAATCTGTAACTGCAGTCATGCCATTGAAGACCGGCGAAAAAGCATCAAACTTCTCACGCTATTTTAAGGATCAATTATTATTATTTGCTATTTTGCAATATGATTTATGCCCCATCTCATTATTAAAACAGGGTTCAGGAATTCACAGTAAAAAAATGAATTATTAAAATTTAAAGTTTCAGTTTCTACCCTAAGCATGTAATACAAATAATAATAAATACATATATATATATATATATAATAAAAATGTTCGTTGTCAATGTAAAAAAATCGGGTAGGCACAGGAAAGATGCCAGTAATTGCACTTGAAAATTCTAAAGCCTGCTTTTGAAGAGTTATTTTATTCCATTGCTTACGTAAAATTTCCTCAAGAGTGATTTCCAAATTCACAAGATATTAAAATTAATTCAATTTTAAATATTAACTCGTGTTTCGTTCAACTTGGCTTTTGATATATCTTTGGTTCAAATAAAAATTATTGTTATTGCAAAAATATGTTTTGAGGACTGACGATGCTTATTGCTAGCCAAATAAGCGGCTTAGCAAATATAAATGAATAGTATTTAGAGTGATGGTTTTTTAAATAACTGTTATATTTCCACAAATAGTATTTACTTCATAAAACGTCTGAGAACCTGCTTTCTTGCTAAAATGTCACGTACATATACTTACACTATTTATAAAAATATAGAATCCGCCGTAATTCTTCTATTAAACTTTTCAATTGGGAGAAACCTTTCAGAAAACTTTTCACAACCAAAAACACTTCAGATGTGTTGTATATATATTTACGCAACAATTAATGTTCGCGATCTCTCAATTATAAAGATTATAAACATCACGCAACGAGTTTATTGTTAGAGGTATAAGTTGCAAATCTACAAAAGGTTGCCACAAAATAAGAATGTAGTAAATGTCCAAATTCCAATATTAACTAAACGTCGCGGATTACCGACAAATGAATCACCATTAATGGAAAGTGTCCCTCGAGGAACATTGCAAAGGAAGTTGAAGCGGAGAGAGTGAAAGTCAACCAAAAGACTAATGCTGGGGATTAAACAGAAGAATTAAGGGTGGAAAGAAAATCAAAGAATGAGTTGGCTTGGGGCTGGCAAGGAGCGGTAAGGCGACAAGGTGTGGGATGCTAATTGCGGCGCTCAAGTGGCGCGAAGCCCCGATGCTAAGACTGGAAGCCTTAATAGAAGAGGTCAGTTTAAATTAACGTGCCTGTCTAAGATTCTTGGTTTAGTTTAGAAATTTAGACTGTGTGGCACAATGTGATCGTGGTGGATTTCGATTTGGAGATGGGGGTCTCACCCCCGTCTACCAGTTTTAGGAGGCCATATTAATTAAGTTGAAATGATGTTGATATTCAAGAGGGAAATATTCTTGAATTAGTAGATTCAAAATTTCCTTAATGGCCAGATAGCAAAGTCAAAAGCCTCGACGTCTCGAGTTTTCAGGAAAATTACCTATTATTGTCGAGGCTCGTGACAAAAGCTTCGTCGCCGCTGAGTCTTAATTACAAACCCACCTCGAATATATCAAGAGATTCCCGCGGCCCCGGCGAGAGGCCGTGTTTTCCAAAATCGGCAGTTTACTTATTAACCTCACGCGTGATTTTGACTGGAAAAATCGCAATGGACCATAGAATACATAATTGGAATTCTTTGGTTATACCTACTGTCATTACCCAGTGACTTTAACTGATATGAAGATGACGTATCATGTCGAAATGTAGATCGATATGGATTATATTGACCCAAAGGTCAGTGTTATAGATATAAGGCACGCCAACCAAGCGACACAAAGAAAATATAGAAAAAAGGAGATAGCAACATTTACAAAACTAATGCACAGTTCCATAGGTCCACAAGTTTCCAAACTATAAATAAAACAATGGAGAAATATTTTTGTTTACATAATGTTTCCGTTCCATCATATCACACCTGATTCTTCTGTATACGATATTCCCTAGCATTCCATTCTATTGAGCTAGCTTACAGTGCTTACCCATGGACATTTTCAGAGCTTTATTATTATTTTTCTTTCGACGATTCTAAGGGTCTGATTAATAAAATAATCAGGGGTATGGGGACCTATTTACAACGGAACGAGATCTAATTGTCCATCTAGTGGATAGAGGCGGATTGAGAAATGCAATGGATGAAGTTAACAAAAAATGAGTGCTGTACAAGATACTGTACTGGTGAATGATTGGAGGATCAAGAAAGTATTTAAAAAATGAGGAAAGTCAATAAAATACGAAATGGGAAGCATTAAGGAGAAAGGTTGCTGGAAATGGATATGGAAATATTACGATAAGTAAAATATATTCAATTTAAAATTAAACAAATCAGATGATAAATGGTAGCTTAATGACAAAGTGAAAAAGGAAACCATGCAATTGAAAGACACATCATTAGATTGTAATTGTCAAAAACTAAAATCAAAACATGGCATCCAAATATTTTTATTTAAATCATATTAATATATCTATAATATAACAAGTATACAGCCTAAATTAACAATTTAAAATGAGCATGATATCAAATGTGGTCAAGGTATTGACATTGTGGAATTAAACATTTACAAAAACTTTGTATTGCCTCAGAATAACTTAATTTCTACATACTGCTGGGACAAATAATGCTATTATAAGAAATCTAACCCTGATCTAGTGCACAATATTAGCTTCAGATCTGAAATCTTGTCATGCACATGGAAAGAAAAATTTCTGTAAAAGTAGACTGCTTTGTATGTATACTTTTTTTACCAATTTTACATCCACTATCCACAAGTTTGAGTAGTTTTAGAGTTTTTATTTAATATCACAGCATAGTCAGCACCTAAGTAATTTATGTACTGGCCGTTGGCCTGTTGATAAGTGCTTCAAAATTTCTTCTCAGAGTGAAAGTGTAAATTTCATGGTATTATTAGATAACAATACTTCACCCATGATTAAACAAACTAAGCATAACCTTCACATAACATAATATTATAAAAGCATTCATCATTTATGTGATCTTCATACACAAGATGTAAGCCATGTGCCTGAAATGAGCTCAAGCTTTAATGTACATGCCTAACAGGACAGTTCAAGTTTAAATTAAAATTACCACAGTGATATATTAAAACAAATGCAAGTTAAAATGTTTTGATTCTCAGAATAGATGATATATACACCATTTTGTGTCTAACCATTCCAGTGAGCATTCAACATTAAGGCATACAACAAACATTGAAAAACAAAAGGGTTTTATCTGTGAACAGGTCTGTATCATTTGGATGGACAGTACCATTACAAAATGCACCTTGTGAGCTATTGGTATCAAATTTTTAAGTATGTGCACTTTGTCATAATCCCATGTCCTGTAATACAGGCATTGATGTATTTTTTTAACATCTACATTTTGAAATTTTGAGTATAATCATATTCTATTGTTGGAATAACAGCCTGAACAAATTTAAGAAACACTATGAGGTACATGTGAACACCTAATTCTCCACCACCATCTGTGACAGTCTGTATTATCTTCTTCATAACTTCAGCATGCCTGTCAAAAGGATAAAGAAGTACATTAATGGAGGCCTATTTTCACTAAAAATACTTGAGTTTCAAAGAAATAAAAACAAAAAATATTAACAAATTACCATTTTTGACAGAAGGTTGAAATAAAAATTGTAGTGCATAAAATCATTGACTGTCTTTCACATGAGAAGTATGACCAGACTAAACTCAAATCACAAAAATAAAATAAATTATCAAATTCTTTTCAGAAATTAAAATTACTGTGTTAACAATTATACAATATGAAAGAAGCCAATCAAAAATTTAAGTTCTACATAAATATATGTCACAGATACCTTACAAGTTGTAAATTATTTTCTATTTTACTTATTGATTCCAACCTATCAATTCACTTTAACATAAAGATCTATTTGATGGATGACAAAGCCCCATCAGGTATTATATGATGGTTATCCAGAAAATAAGTTTCGTTTTTCTTTTTTAAATTGAGCTTTTATTGAAAAAAATTTAAACTTACATGAAATGTTCTTGACAATATGTATTATTTTTCCACATAATCTCCAGCGACCTCAATTAACTTTGAATACCGAGAAATAAGCTTTGAAATCCCTTCCTTGTAGAAGCTTCCCTCCACCCCTTGGTCCAGTTGACAACTGCTTCTTTCACTTCCTTGTCACTTGTGAAATGTTCTCCAGCTAATCCCTCAGATGAAAATCTGAAGGGGCCATGTCGGGACTGTAAGGTGGATGGGTCAGAGCATCCCAACCGAACTGATCCAAAAGTTTCATAGTGGTAACAGCAATGTGAGCATTGTCATGGAGAAGGCACACACCAGAGGTCAACATTCCTCTTCTCTTGTTCTGGATGGCCCATGAAGCTTCTTCAGGGTCTCACAATACTGGGAGGCATTAATTATTTCTCCTTGAGGCAAAAAATCAATCAGGAGAATGCCTTTTTGGTCCCAGAAAACATAGGCCATGATCTTCCTGGTGGACTTGACAACTTTGAATTTTTTTGTACTTGGGGAGGTGGTGTGTTTCTACTGCATGGGTTGCCTTTTGTTCTCTAGGGTATAGTGTGACACCCAGGTTTCATCTCCAGCGACTATGGACTTGAGGAAATCATCCCCTTCCATTCTGTAGCAGCCCAAAAATTCACAAGCTGCAGCCACTCATTGTGAATTGTGTTCGGGCATCACCTCTCCTGGAACCTAAACGGCGCAAACTCTTTGAAATGAGTTTTTCTGAGACAATCTCATGAATGATGGAACATGAAACGTCTGGGAAACACTCATGGAGTTCATCCATGGTAGAACGACGATCTTCGTGAACAGCATTGTTGACTTTTGCCACAAGTTCATCCGTGACAAGTGAGGGTCTGCCTCTTCCACTTTCGTCCTTAAGTGAATGTCTTCCCACCTTAAATTCAAGAACCCATCTCCTCACCATTGACTCACTTATTGCACCCTCTCCATACACTGAAACTATCTGTTGATGAATTTCAGCTCATTTGAAACCACGGGCATGAAGAAATTGAATCACTCCACCCACAACAACTCGAGACGAAACAGGCATCTAGGTGGCAGGATGCGACAGTGAGGGTTTTATTTCAACAACTTACTGTGACTGTGTTTTTAAGGCTACTGGTGCCCTTCACCTCTCATTCTATTCAGAAGGTTTCCCTCTTTCGTATAATGTTGCCATGTTTGGCAAACAACCCCTAACAACCTACAGACCAAAATGGAACTTATTTTCAGAATGACCCTCGTATTACATTTTCTTTATAGAAGGTCTACTATTTTCACCATGCCATTCATGGTTTCTGCGTAGATGTTATTCAGAAAGTCAGACATATTTATTGGAGTATAACTGGATTCTGAAGGCTTATTTGACCCTATAAAACTCTAGCCAATATTCAAATGACTTATGTACCAACTAAACTTTATATATGCGTAGTACAAACAGTGATACATTTTTAGGTGTCCTGATTAACCTTTCACCTGATCACAGTTTAATAATTCCGCATTAAAACTATTGAATGATAAATTTAAATATGTCATGTACAACAATTTTATTTTAACCTACATTTTGAAGGAAAAAATGTGTAGTTACACATACAAAATTTGGTATAATCCTAAGTATTTAATCACACAGGAGATGTGTTGTCATTGTGATGTTTAGAGGCATGTCAACATATCAATATTAATGACTGGTAAAAGGTTATTTTACTCCCAAAGGTGATTTACATTCTAAAAAAAGATGCCACATGAATATATAAAACAACAAAAAATAAAATTGTTTTGAAGGATCTGATGCTTTCCCACGTATGATGTGGATGAATTCTTCTCGGGATTTCCACCGGTTTAATTGTTCTGCCACCGACGTTCCTCGACATCTTAATCCACCGGAAGGGGGATGGAACCCTCGGGCACAGTGTGTACAGGAAACCGACACACACAGACACGCCTGTATTTGAATGGCAGGAGTTACCACCATCAGTCGCAAAGGAGTGCAGTTTTGTCAACACTCATCCATCACGCCAAATCCATCGCAGATAAGGAAAACCTGCCAAAGGAACTTGACCACCTGAAAATGACTTTTCGCCAAAATGGGTACACAGAGAGAGAGATTTTTATGGCCCTATACTCAAAAAACACAATGTGGAGACTATCCACAAACCTCCGGAAAAACTACGCAGCCAACTAGTCCATGTAAAAGACAATTTAGGACTGAGGACACCGGGAGTATACCAGATACAATGCAACTGCGGGGAGGTCTACATAGGTGAGACAGGCCGCACCATAGAAACAAGTCTCAAGGAGCACAAAAGGTGTATCAGACTTAACTACCTGGAAAAATCGTTCATTTTGACCGTTGATTTGGGGATGTGAGGAGTGGCAGCAAAGTTCTCACGTTCAGGGATCATCACGTTCAAGCTTGTCATGAAATGAAGGATTCAAAGTCGATCCAAATTTTTTCAACAAAATCATCACAGGTGATGAGTTATGGTGCTATGTGTATGATCCGGAAGGAAAACAGCAGTTATCTTAATGGAAGTCAGCAGACTCACCTCATCCAAAAATTCTCCACAGGTGAAATCAAATGTGAAGACGATGTTGATCTGCTTTTTTGACATCAAAGGGATCATAAACTCATAACTTGTCTATCAAAACCAGGCAGTTAACCAACTATTTTAATTGGATGTTATGAAAAGTCTGTGCAAAAGTTTGGGATGAAAACATCTGGCTTTAAGGAATTCTGGTGAGTGGTTCCTGCATCATGACGACGCTCCCATGCATATGGCTATGTGTTCATCACTTTTTCACCTCATTGAAGATTGACTACCTTGACCCAAGCACCATATTCGCCAGATTTAGCACCCTCTGACTTCTTCCTATTCCCCAGGATGAAAAGAGACTTGAAAGGGAAGCATTTTGCCGATGTCTAAGATGTAAAATGAAGGTGCTATCACGTATCAAAGAGGAAGAATTTAAAAGGTGTTTCCAACACTTGAATGAACATTTGAACAAGTGCATTAATGGCCATGGAGAGTACTTTGAGGGAGATTACACTTGTATTTTAAAAACAATTTAAGTAAATGATTTCTAAAAAAACTGGTTATTTTTGAGTCCCCCCACATATATGCATGCATTGGTATATATGTATGCATGGATGCAAATTTGTGTACCCTTTTTATGTGCTTTTTTTTCTTCTGTCAAGTGACTAATTTTTGTTCTCGAGTGGCCTAGTTGCTGCAGCTCATAATAAGATTTATTCCATTCCATTATTTAGGCACCACAAATTCAAGTGATAACAGGGCTCACCCCGAAGAAACAATGGAAGATGTGGAGAATACTGAAAATGTAATGTCAGCTGCAGTTGATAGTCTAAGACCTCATTCTGCCTGTCAGGCTACCTCCCAGGCTATAACTGAGACTCATGATGCTGTACTTGAAGAAATTATGGATCAGCTAGAAAGGTAAGAGAGAGATTTATTTCATTTTGTAGCTGAGAAACTAGTAGGTTAATGTTTTGAGGTGAGATTCATAATCCAGTAAATTGGTGGACAAAGTGTGTAATGATTGTGATTGTTTAACAGACTTATATAAATTATATATTATAAAAATTTTTCTTTGCAAAGGCTAGAGTAAGGTTTCACATTATTGATGATGTAGCATGGTCATGCAAGAGATTAATCTTTAATTGGCAGAAAAAATTTTTAGTGCATATATTGTGGCTTTACAAGGGGTATTTTTTAGATAAATCTTTGATATAACTTCCATTCTCAATATGAATTATAAAAAAGTGGTGTCATTTCATACATAGAAATAATTAACCCATGAGTTAAAATTATGGTATATTATTAGTGATAGGTCAACTCTATTCTTTGATTCTAGGCCAAGAATTGAAATCGAGAGCTTCAAAAGGTGAAAAATTGATTCCAATTCCATTAATACTTCCAACCACAAACTTTCCATATTTACCCAAATTTAAGAAAATGTTTTTTTTTCAAATTTAGCCTCAGAAAAACGTGGGGCCGTCTTATACAGTAGAACCAAAATATTAATCATATAGATTTTACGAAAAATTCTATTTTATGAAGATGACAATGCGGTCCCGGCAGATCTTTTATGTCCTCTTATGGTATTACTATTTGAAATTATGTAAATTAGAAGGAATGATTTTATGTAAGACTGATTTGGTTCCTGTCAGATGTATTAATCCTTCTTTCTTAAGCAAAACAATAGAACTTAATTAAACTTCAGCAAAATCTAGAAGAATCTTTTTAATGTGAGTAATGAAATATAGATTACAGTAGAAATCTTTTATAATGAGAGC
Organism: Rhinocypha anisoptera; assembly: GCA_011762765.2. NCBI lineage: Eukaryota > Metazoa > Arthropoda > Insecta > Odonata > Chlorocyphidae > Rhinocypha > Rhinocypha anisoptera. Next base: position 13,769 of record WURS02423618.1, read on the forward strand.
TGATAAATGATGAAAAATCTCTGTCGTCCTGGGACTACTATTTGTGAGATAAGCTAAGGCCAACACTGTCAAGTTAGGTCACCGGATGTGATCTCCATCACTGTGGGTTAGAGCCAGTGAAAATAGATTCCCCCTTGTTTGTTTGTTTCCCCACCCCCTCTCTGACTTTGAACTCCCTTTACTTGCTTGTCAATGAAAAGGGGATCTCCTGTTGTTTGACAGTCTGTCCCTACCAGTCTGACCTTCAACTAATACCTTTTCCTGCATTGTCTGCAAGTCTAGCTCACAGATCCATATGTTCTATTATTCCGATCGATCGGCTATACGGACGAAATAGCACCGCATCGAAACCTACACATTCATGAAAAAACAAAGAACACTGGTTCGACCAACCATATTAATATTTTTATAGGTACATAAAATTTTATTTTGTCATGAAAATATTTTCAGTGCTAACCTTAAGAGCCATCAAATGACTCATTTAATGTATGCGCACACATGCCGGTGTTGAAGAAGTTTAAAAAATTACCCTTCCAGTCAATTTATGTCTGACTGCCCAGTGTCCAGTGAGAGAATTTTTTTCTGAAACAGGAAAATAAAGACAAGCCACAATAATAAGTGATCATGTAATTTACAAAAAATAGTTGACCCTTTGAAAAAAGAAATCCACTGACTCACTGGGTTACAAAATGTGAACAACAAAGAAATCATTTAACTAATGAAATAAATGAATCAATTGTGGTTTGCCTAACGTTTTTTGTGCAGTGTTTGGTAACAAAATCTTCCACGATTTTGAAGGTCTTAACATCATAAATTGAGGCATTTTAAGTGATGTAAAATGAATTTATTACTTCCAATGCTTGTGATAGCTACTTACTGCTGGGAATTTCACATATTGTTTCAACATCATCATCATCAGATGATCAACCATCATTATTATTCTGTTGCTCTATCAGTTCATCTTTGGTCATTACACCGCACACAGTAATACCTTCATCTACCATTACATATTTGTTAAATGTGCAGCAAGTGTTCAGCAGGCCTTCCAACTCTCAGGCTCCACCTCAGAATCAATGGATTCTTCGACCAAAACTTCTCTTCCATTTTTCTTGAGTCCTGCATGCACAAAACATTTATCTATTATTTCAGATGTAGTTTTATTCCACGAAGCTGCTAACCCATAGATTGCTTTTAGGACATTCCATTTTAGCTTTTTTTCTGCAATCGCCATTTTCTGCATTAATGAATTGATGAGGATTCATCGAAAGTGGTGTTTTAGTGCATGAATGATGCCTTGATCTAGTGGTTGTAACACACTCTTGCAATTGGGAGAAAAGAACACTAGTTCAACATTCGTCATTTTAAAGTTTGGGTGAGCTCGACAGCGATCCACAAACAACACAACCCTTCTATTTCTTCCTCTAATTCTGGCATCAAAAGCCGGAAGCCACTTTTAAAAAAGTTGCGGAGTCATCCATTTTTTTTGTTGGACTCTTAAGTGCATGGAATACTTCGCTGGCCGAAGATGATCGTGGGCCTGCTGACATTACCAATGACTAATGGCTTCATTTTGTCAGTTCAATCCATGTTTGTGCAGAGGAGAACTGTAGAGGGCTGTTTCATCCACATTGTATACAGTAGACACGTTATTAAGTAGTTCACTGGACCAAAGTATTTGAGGTTCATAATAACGTTGTTTGTAACAATGTAGTTTTTATATAAACATCGCAAAAATATCCATTTGCTCTTTTATGACCTATTTAATCTTTCATGTCTTACAACCGTGCTGTGAAATAATATAAGATGTTTAAATAATCAGAATATGCACAAATATATGAAATAAAAGTCTAATTTGTTGTTTGAAAATCATGCATGGCTCTATTTCACTATTTTTTGATGTAATCGTCTCAATTGGCAATATTCAGCTTGGAGATTAATTCCACAGAAAAATATTCGGCTGCGTGTACAATTATAATGCGACAAAATTAATACAAAGAATTCCGTATTAAATTATATTGATTTTATGGAAATTTGATTCCTCGCATGTTAGTGAGTGGCGAGATCCCGCCCGATTCCTTAAGCTTATGGAATTATTATTTGATCTAATGAGAAATCCAACTGTGTTTCGCTTAACTTAATAGGGATTAATGGTTAAATTTAACCGAGACTGCTTTTGTTAGCTTTTCAACTGATTTTTTAATATTCTAATTGCCGTAACATTTAACATCTAATCGATAACACTTATGCTAATGATTAAATTATTCGTTACGTGAAATCCTTTAGTTTCGCTTATGACTTTACCAATTTTAAACGGAACGTTATTTTTACTGATCCCAAAGTTCATGTATAATGAACATTCAAGGCAATTTCTGAGCTTATAATAGTCAAGGATTTAACTTTTTGCCTTAGTAAATCCTCAACGTAAAAAACAATGGAACATGAAAAGAGAAACTATTATAAGAAATCTATAATTTGTTTTTGAACTTTGTTTTGCTCTTTCGTCTCTTCTACCATGGCTTTAATTTTTTCAAATAAAATCTGAATTGAGAGTCGAATTATTACCCAGTTGAAAATAACAAAGTGTGTTTAGGGCAAGCATAATATCATGTTTTTTAGGTGGAACAATAACCACGTCATTTTCATCTTCGCTGCTGTCTTGACTGGGCCATGCCACAGCTTCTTCGCGATTATTTGGGAAGAAATCTCCTTCAAAGAATCTCCTACAGCACGAATTGCGTGCAAGATGGTCCATTTCAGAATTTCATGACTCGTTTTCCCTATTTCTTTC
>WURS02423629.1:0-16554 GCA_011762765.2 Rhinocypha anisoptera
TTTATGTGGCACTATTCTTGCATCCATTTTGCTTTCCTGATGAAAATCCCGTAAGGATCCTCCTTCACTTAGTGGTTTATCAAAAGTATTACACTTCCACATTGTCTGAAACCTTTTTCCTGAAGGCCCATGACTTTTCTTATCACTACACTGATCTGCAACTCTCTTCCCAACATCAATTTTCACTGACTCATGAGGGTTCCTTGATGAATCTCTCTCTTGGGAACTACTTCTGTGCAATTAGTTTTAACATAATAAACTGCATGCATCCTACAGGTCACATAGCTGAGTTTTTCACCATTCAGAAAGAAGAACCACTCATGCTGATGTTGACTTGGATAGCCTGGGGATAGTGAGGTTGCTGGATAACCCAAAGGTCTTGAGTTCTGAGTCCTACCAAGTGTTGTGTTTGTCTAATAGGGTTTTTCCATGATTTGAAGAGGTGCTCATTGACCCTACCTATTGGTGCACCCTGTAAACAAAAATACTTCTACTATTACTCAAAGTGATAATAAGTGATACTCAAGCCCCTCTTCTTCACAGAGGTAGCATAAAATGATAACTTCATCTGGCCTTCACATGAGATCACCCACTCAATTCGGTTAGAGCGTTGTGTTGCAGAGTAAAAATAATTTGGAAATTATAATTGGCTGTAATTTTATTTCTGTTAAACCCTTATATACAAATTTTGGTTGCTATAATAATGTCACAATAATTTTAAAAGTATTTTCAACATTTGTTCTTTGTATTTTATGAACAGATCTTTCTGATGCTGACCTGGTGTACACTGAGACCCTTATGCAGCGAGGGAAAGAGAATTATGAAGGCAAGGAAATCCTAATTCTGGGCGGAGGAGATGGGGCTCTTTTGTGGGAACTTCTGAAGGAGAAACCCAAGTTTGTTACAATGATTGATGTAAGTTCTTGTACCATTTACCTTATTCATCACTACTCTTTTGTACTCCTCAAAGGCTAGTCAAGGATAGGTTTCTTTGTTGTTGGTCAAGGTTGCCTTTGTGTTATATAGTGTTTGTAGCAAATGCAACATTTAACTATCATTAGTTAATGTTGTGTTTGCTACATACAAGGAATGTGAATATAGTCATTGACAGGACTCTCATTATACTTTAACTTAGTTTTTTTAATAAGGTATAAGGTATGGCTTCAGTAATAAATTGTAAAAAACAAACCACTTATAAGTTATTTGTATTTAATGAATAATATATGGCAGATGTTGCTTTTCAAAGTTTGATTGTGTTACATGGTGGTATATAAGTAGGAGACATTCATTAGAGGAACTTTAAACTGGAGAAACAATAGGTGTAGTAGTAGTTAATACCTCTGCATTTGGACTTTTAAAAACATGATTATGAGAATACGCTAAACTCATGGCACCTGTAGCAACTACCATTAGTTTTTAGTTAGTAAATTTCATAGTTCAAGTCATTCATGTTGCTTGGTTTCACTAAAGATGGCTTCAGTAAGTTGAGCTCATTAAAATCAGTCACCAGCTTCAAGGCTGACAACCCAATTGTAGCAGAGATCCAGGCAATCCTAACACTTTTAAAATGTAGAAATATCCATGTAACATTTATGTGGGTACCAAGTCATGTTGGTATACTTGGAAATGAGAAAGCAGATGTGGCTGCTAAGGAATTCTTGTGCAAGGAAGATATTGTGTTTAAATTTGTTCCAGTTTGACTCCAAATGTATGTTGAAAAATATATTTAACCAAAAGTGGCTCCAATCATAATTGTAAACCACAAACAATGAACTTAGGCATGTGAAAGACACAGTATTTCCTTGGAAGTTGTCTCTCAGGTGTTATGGATGGGCAGAAGTGGTTCTGACAAGGCGAAGGATTGGTCATAATGCATTAACCCATTCCTATCTATTCACACAGGAGAAAGAACCACCTATGTGTTTGGGGTGCAATTCTCGCTTAACAATAAGGCACTGGTAGAATGAACCAAATATCAAAACATTAGAGCCTAATATAACATCTCTGGGGACCTTAGCAGTATTTTGGGGAATGACAGTGGTATTATTGAAAAGCTACATATTTTTATTTCTTAAAGAGGAAAAAATAGTTTCACACCTTGAACTTGTTATAAATTTCGAATTTATGACTAAGTAAGGTATTTTTAATAGAGTTGTTTTTAGTGGGAGTCGTTTTATAATTTGATATAGAAAAGTTTTAAAAATGGAAATTAGTTCTTAGTATAATGTTGGAATGACTTTAGTATCCCATGCATTGTCAAGATGTGTGGTGATTGTAGTTTTTGGGGCACCTCAATATCCTGCTACTACTATTTTTATATAAATGTACATCTTTTGATTGTTCTAGACGTTCAAAATGACCTTTGCCATTGGCTTATCCTAAAATACAACTCTACTACTAGCTTCAGTAATTTTTACAAAATTTCACATGAAACAATTTACTTAATATTTTGATTATGTTTTTTGCATAATTATGCAGATAGTCATGAATTTTGAGAAAGTTTTTCAGCATTAAATGAGGTGTGTATGGTCCCTCTAAAATTGTTTCCAGATATGTAATTGGCTTTATATTAAAAAAATATGGCCAATTATATAATTGGTGTCGGTCAATGTCTTAACATAAAAAAATGACACACATTTACATCATGTCCACCATCAACGAAAAAAATTAAAATGGCAATGGGTAATGGATAAATTAACGAAAGGAATCTGAAGACTGAGGCCATAATTATAGAATCCAAGAAAATAAATATATTTTCCAAAATCAAACAAACCTCAGTATTCTTTTGGCTCTATTTTGGTACATTGTCTTTAAGTGGTATCTATATATTTACAAGATTGAGCTTTCTACTGTTTTTTTGATAACTGAGAGATCCTTCAGTGGAGTTATGAAGGGGTAGAGATAGGTTTATTGATACACATTGGTAGGTTTTCACATCCATCCATTTTTCATTAGCCTTCATTTTAAAGAGCACAATTAATTCCCATCACTAACTAATCACAAATTCAACAGGTACAGTCTTGTACTTTTAAGTGCTTTTATTCCAGTTATCTATTAAAGTTGACTAAACCTTTTTCAGTAAACACATCTGTATAAATTCCCATCTTGAGTAATGAGAGCTTATGGAAAAACAAACTTTTTGCAGTTGTCTTTGATATGTGATGATTAATTATTATGAATACTGAGCTGGTAAATATGGAAATTTATGGGCACCAAGAATATCAGACTACCAAAATATAATATTGAGTGATTCCCAATCCAGATTTGTAAAGCATTCAAGATTTAATGTTATATGTAATAACTTTTGTAGGAGTACTCTGACAGTGGTAAATCTGAGAGTTCACTAAAATGATGAAATGTATGCCATACATTTTAGTATGTCAGTAGCAGTAAATTAGTCTTCTCAGTCATGCAATAGACACAGACTCTAGGTGGCATGAAATGGAAAGAATTTGAAAATGCTTTCTAACATTTAAATCACTTCTCTATTTTCCATACGAAAACCAATTTATTTTACCAGTTTTGAAAAATATGTGAATTTATTGTAATAGTTTTGTTAGTACACCATTTTCTGCCATGTATACGTATAGATTAATAGAGTATTTCAATTTTTATTTCAGATTGATGAATTGGTAATTCAAGCTTGCAAAATCCACATGAGGAATTCCTGTGGGAACTGTCTCGATAGCTATGATGGGCCAAATTATAAGGTATTTGCTTTTAATTATAAAGTGTATACTTTTTTCTTTCAAAAAGTATCTAGCTAGTTAGGTTTAATTTTGTTGTCACCACTTCAAATTAGGTTTTAATACTTCATAATGGTTGTTGAATGATTTTCAATACAGGTGTTGAATGGTGATATTGTGTTGTAACGAGGAATATGTTTTCCTTTCCCATATTTTCACAAAGTAAGATGGGGAATCCTTTCTTTTTATGGCCAGTCTGAAATTTGGTGTTGCATTCTGCATCCATAAACATTTTCATGAAGGTCATATAATTTGAATTTACATTCTATATTAATTCTGGGGTGTTTCATTTCAAATGAGTAGTGTATGGATTTTGATAAAATTGTAAATATGGCCGTTTTGAGGAATTTATCATACTATATTCTGAAACCATGAAATGTGATTTTCAAGGTAGCTGGAATTTTCAGCAGTAGTCATAAGGTTTTTTTTTTAATTTTATAATCTTACTGGCATTTGCATTTTGGTGAGTTGCCAATTAAATGCCTGTAAACACGTGGTAGTTAAAAAAAAGTTACATTTCAGGAACTGATTTTCAAAATAAACTAAAGGCCATGGAAACCAAAGGTTGAAACTCCAAGGTGCAAGATTTATAATTGGAATTATTAGGGTTTGAAACTAAATTTATTTTTATTTAGTTTTATTTTAGAAGGATTTATATATGAAGTTTCATTTTAGAAGGATTTATAATTGAAGTTTAATTTTAGAAGGACCTTATGAGCCAATTGTATTCCATGTTCACACATTGGTAAATAGTGGCATAATTATGTAAAAAGTACAGTGATGTTTAAATTTAAAAAATAACCCAGTCAGCATTCTTGTGATACTTAATCCTCTTTCACACTCTTTTGACTCCGCTTTTTTTTCAGATTATTGTAGATGACTGTGTGAAGGTAATGGACCAATACATTGAGGAAGGCCGTGATTTTGATTATGTTTTTGGTGATCTCACTGATGTCCCCATTTCTCCAACTCCTCAAGGAGTACACTGGGATTTCATCAGACTTATTCTGGAAAAGTCGTTTCAAGTTCTGCGCTCAACTGGGAAGTACATGACCCATGTAAGTCTATTATTAATCATTAGCATTAGAGATTCAGTTAGTTTTCCATGTTGAACTAATGTAGAAATTGGAGACTAAACCATTTGGTGAGGACTAGTTTTGTACTTGTGAATGGCCATTTGAGTAATGATTTTAAAACAGGTTTTTTTTCACATGAACATTACAAATTGTGATTGAATTACTTTACCACATTACAGCTGTTACTAAGTTTTTAGAAATCTGAATCTCTCTATTAGTTCTGCCATTGAAAAATGGCAAGAACCATTTAATATTTTCCTTGCTGTGTTGATCAAAGCCATCTGCTCAATTTTGTATCATGTTTATAATCTTATGGCATATAGATTGCTCCCTCATTTGTAAATGGCATATACTAATTGTTTTTTAAATGAATAATAAATACCAGTACATGTTCCCAAAGTTTTACGTTTAGGATGATTTTTGTCTATTTATTGAAGATTAGCTTTTCAAAAATTACAAAAGAATGACTGTGTCCATATCTGGATGGTCTTCATACAGTTTCATTATTCAGTAGTTTCTTTGATTATAACCAATCTGAACTAGTGATTTTTATTTCTCTTCGGTTACATTATAAAAATTTAAAGGAAATTAGAGTAAAATTAGGTTCTAATAAGTTCATAACTCCCGTTTCAACACTCAAAAAAAGTTACCTAAACATTGATGTCGGTCTCCCAGATCGGTTCTCCTTAATTTTTTTCTTTCATGACTTATTTTAAATTTTTCTTAGGAATTTAGGTTGGTGGTATGTTTAATGAATATTCATCCATCTTTTAAATCATTTTCCATATCTCACTCTCAGTGATTCCACTTTTTTTATCATCCTGCAATTTATACTTCACGAAATTTAACCAAAAATTTCACTGAATGTGGAATTTTAGGTTAAATTGTGGTGAAATTGGTATAATTCTGACTTAAATAATATCCTTTTTACGTTCATGGTTTAATGTACCTTCATAACAAGTAAAAAGAATTACTGATTTCCGGGCATTGCATTTTCAACCCATTCAATTGGCAAAACGCACTATCAAATATTGTTACTTTTTTCAAGTTATCCATTCTGGAAATGTGTGTGGTACATATCAAATATTGGCAATGTCGGCTTTGAGAGTGACAAAATCGCCTCTTTTCATGACTGATGTACCTTTATAATGAATGTATGATGCAAATGCATTCACTCCAATTACGTCCACCAGCCTATAAAAAATTGCGTCCAAATATCCAGCTGATCGCTGCAGTATGGTCAGTTTTCTTCCATTTCTCACGAGTTTTGGGATTGTCAAAGTGAAGGCATTGTGCTAACACTTCAAATATTTTGCCCAACATGATTGCACGGAAAATAGATCGTCCAGTACGACCCGAGGAAAAGAGTCATTTGATATTTTCCCTGTTGGACTCCAGAAGTGAGGAAAGCAATAGAAGCCCGATGAAAGTTTTCATTTCAGTATCATTGACACTGGAATACTGAGTGCGATCCTTTCGGCTTAGTTGATTTTTGACAATTTCTATTTTGAGGTTCTTAAATTCGATTATTTCACATAGCATTTCATTATTAAAAATCAATCTGAAAACTTCTATCACTGAAGGATTTTCACCTAAGGTTAATGCAGGTACTTTCAGTCCTGGTAGTTGTACGACGGTGTTACGTTTGTGTTCTGTCGGCTCTCTTTGGACCTTTTCTGTTCCAGGCATAGCCATTTTTCCCATAAAAGAAATTGTCATTCGTATTGCCAGAACTGTCGTTGATTTCACCTTGCTTGTCCTCTGAATCTATTTCAATTGAAGAGTCTGAGCTGTGTTCACTAAAAACTTCAATGCCATCGCTGCTTCCATTGGAATCAGCAATTGCACTTGTGTCTGATCCATCACTGAACTCTTGAAGACGTTTTCTGATTTTTTCAGCGAAGTCGGGATCCAAGAGCTTTCCAACTTCAGTTGATGAGATCCTTGATGGTCCATGGTTGATATCCAGGCCTAAAATAGGAAATAAATACATGAAACAATTTTGAATGTGGTGGTGAATTCAATGTCTATAATGGTTTACAATCTGTGTAACAAAAACATCATGACGATAATCTTATATTTTGGCTTACCTTTCCAAGAACTAAAAATGTTGAAAAATTCACACCAACGGTGACTTCGGTCTCTCAGACTGCAAATTCCAGATAAAAGCAGAAAAAAATACTTCTTCGCTCTGAAGATTCTCGCCACTTTCTAAGATTCCCAGTGTAAAGTGGGAAGGTACTGAGGGGTACGAGTCAGCACAAAAAGGTTTAGAGAAAAAAATAACGGAATATAAGGGTTGGCGGTCTGAGAGTCCGACGTCACAGTTTGAGGGTTAAAGAGATTTTTCTCTATTATCCTCATCCTCATCCTTACAATCAGGACTCGAATGGTTATGACAACAGTAACCAAAATATCATTCTCAGTTATTGTAAGATAACTGTTGTAAGATATTGTAAGAATCTGGAATCATTGAAACTATGATATCATTATTTTGTGAGTGATAAGTTGTCATTGTGACCATTATCTTTGAAATTTGTTAGTTTGGTCATCCATTTTCAATCTTCTTAGGAAATCAAGAATAGCTAAGACATTTCTCGAATGTACTGTAGTACCTAGTACCATACTCAAGTGTACCATAGTACCTAGTGCCATACTCAAATGTACCATACATTTTGAATAATGGATGAATACCCTTGGAGATGTCATTTCTTTTGCATGTATTTGAAGTTTTTCTGCCCTAATAATTTTTTGAAAATTTCTTTGATATTTTATCACTCTTTGTCCAAAAAAATTCATCTTGATCAAGACTTTATTACATATATTCTAACCATTATATGTGTAAAACGTTTATATATGTTTTGGGTTTTCCTTTGCACAAAAGGTTAATGGCAGTTGCAGTCCCTCATCCATTCAGATGTATGAGGATCAACTGAGCAAACTCTCAGTTGAGGTGGAGTATTCCAGGGATCATGCATTTGTGCCATCATTCCTCGAGGACTGGGTATTCCTCCAGGTGTGGAAGAAGCAGACACAACAGGAGAAGGTGCCCAATTAGCATCTTGTCCGTTTGTCTTAAGGGTGCCCCCGCCGGCAATGCTTCAAAATTGCCTGCTGAAATGAGAAAGGGCTGCAGTGGCCATGACAGCTGTTCACTGAAACAATATGCAGCTAACCTGCTGCTTCCAGATGATTATGATAAAGCCATTTGGCAGGAGCATTGATAACGTTAAACTATTGTTTGTGGAAAAAAACATGTAGACATTTATGGTGCTTTGATTGCCTCTGATAGAAGGCTGTAGTAGTTTGCATTCACAAGCTGCTTTAAACTTTTTCATATCTTTGAATCAGAGTTTTGTCATTGTAACTTAGAGAGCATTTGTTTCAGCTGTTGATGTTGTTACCAGATTATTCCTCAGGATTGTCTCCCATATTTTTATCTTTTTTTAATGTCCTGTATGCTGTGAGTTTTTATGAAAAGAATATTATACTAACAGACATCATAGAGCAGTTTCAGTGCTTCATATCCCAGCAGTTAATTGTGTGGTTGGTGCAACCTCCTCCTTACTTAAGGTGATAATAACTTGTATTTGTCCATTTAACAATCTGGTAAGATAATTTTGTTGTGATTTGTGTTTTAATCAGGGGCTTCATTGGTGATTTTCATTCCATTTTGGAAATGATTTGTCATTGGACGTAAAAATACATTTTGAATTTTGTCCAAGAGAATCTTCTTCATAATCTCATCATCGGTCAATATGGCTATTCAAAGTCTTTAGGAGAGAAGTCACCTTCAGGAATCCAAAAAATCATTCAGTTTTCTTGTGAGCATTAGACCAATGAATTTTCCATTCTTCCATTTCTGAGGTTTCATCCGAATTGTGTGGAAACGTATGTGGTTATTATTTGGCTTCTTGTTTCATCATTTTTGGATAGGGAAGCAACAGTTTAAAAAAATGATATTTCATTCACTGATAGATAAAAAAATTATTCAATCCGTTCATGTTATAATGGCTTGACGTCAAACATAGAGGTAAATAATGGCATCTATAACACCTGGAATATTGTGTATAGCCCATTGCAAAGGATGGTTGGCTTGGTGATTTCATTTAAAACATTTCAACTATGTGATGCCAGTATTTGATCTTAAGTACAGTTGGTTGGAATGAAGATTTTTTTGCATAATTAAAAGTTACTTAGGTGATTGGAAGGTTTGGGAAAATTTTTCCTTTTACATGTTAACTTCAATTGTGTGAATCTGTAATTAATTTTCTCCAAGATTAATTGCAGACTTCAGCACTGTTTCTAGATCATATTTTGTGTATGTTGTTGCTTTAGACTTTTGTGCCATATTTTTTATTTTCCTGCTCTTTTATTTAATATTGAAGCTTGTATTTTCTGCTCTTTATGATGTTTGAATGTGCCATTTTTGTAATGCCAAAGTTAATATTTCCCTATCTAATTCAATGGAGTTTGATGATTAAGCAGCAGGTATTTTTGTTGAATTTATTTGCCTAAACTATCATGTTTAATTTTTGCTTATTCCAGAAGCTATATTTGAGAAAAAATTATATATATATATATTTTACTTTAAAGGCCAGTCTTAAAATTTAGAATTGCCAATTGTAATGGTGTAGCCAGCTATTTTCGTTTTGCTTTAGTTTGCTTGCTCTGCCATTTAGTAGTCAATAAAATGATTTACTACAGCATTTTTAATTGCCTTTTTGTTCCTAACATGAACTGAGGGCATGCTTGACGCCAGCAAGATTTTCTTGAAAATAATCTCTGCATCATTTGTTCCTGGTAGGGACATCCACTAACATTTCTATCTAGGCAAATATTTTTTTTGGATTCAATGCTTATAATGACCTTTTTCTCTTCCATTCTTTGCCACTTATATGACAATTAGTGTTGGCCAGTTGAATGAAGAAGTTTTCCATAAAGATTATTAAGGTATTTTAGTAGTCGTACTTCCTAAAAACACAATGGGGCTGTGATCTTCCAGTTTTTGAAAAATCTGAAACTTGTTGGCTAAAATTTCAATGTTGTTATGTGTTTGTGGACATAGGTGATTGATGCTAAAAAGTTTTACTCTACAAAGAGCCATTTAATCTTAAAATGAAGAAAACAGTATCATACTGAAAGGTTAATACCTATTCAAAAATGTCTGTTTTGTTAATGTTGATTTCTAGACTCATATATGTTAAAGGTGGACTTGTGATCAAGTCCACAAAGAGATACCATTCCTGTCCCAAAACGTCCATCTCAGATTACTTATTATACTCTTATTGTAAATTCAGTCTCTTACTTTGTCCAACTTGATCCCACAATTTACCCACTCTGCCCAGTCTTCAACAACCCATCTATTCAGTGTCTTTTTCTCTAATCTCACAGACTTTTATGGGATTTTTCCTAACAGGTCTTTACTTATGTGTGCCTCTAATTTCTTCATTTGTATTCACTCTGTATAGTTAACCAACTCCATTCCTTGACACATCTATTTCTCAAATCCTCCAATCCACGATTCTTTACTCAGGGCCTTTGTTATCAGCTCCAGTTTGTTTGTGGCTAATTTTGAATTATTCTAATTACCTTATTGTCCAATCCATTTTCTTCGATGATATTACCTATTTATACTTTTCTACCCGTTTTAACTTATGCATTCCTATAGTGTACATTCATACAACTTGTATTTCTGCTCCTCAAAAATATCATGATCTTTATTTTCTTGTAACTTATATTCACCCTACACCTCTCTCACATTGGGCCTGCAATGCACTCGACTAATGCCAGTGGTCCTTTGGCTGAATGGCTAACTAGTCATGGGTAACCTGGATATCTCATTTAGTGAGATCTCCACCCATTTTTATTCCTGATTCTATAGAATTCCCATGCCTCTTTTAACATTTCCTCTGAAAAAGATAAAGTCATGAGTGACAATGGACAGCTCACTTTCCAGTTTCACTTATCCACGTTGTCCCCTCAAAGGTGTCCATCTGCTATTCTTACTTGATTAGCCTGAGTCACATGCAGGTTTCAAATCTAACTTCCCAGTTCACTCCTATATTCTGTAAAACATTAATCAATTTAGCCCCCCCTCTCTCTCTAATACTGCTTTGACGCAAATAAAAACATCCTGGTTATGTTGAATTTTAGATTCTCTTCTTATCCAGGCTTACTAAGATTGTTCAGCAGTTCTCATTGTCTAATTTTTTTAAGAATCCCCTCCTTCCACTCTTCAACTTTGGTTCCCTCTTTTTAGAAGTCTTTTCTACTTAATTTTTTTCTTCTTCATTCCTGTCAAACCTTCTATGCCCCATTTCAGCGACCTAACCTTCTTGCATTTTACAAATAACTTCTACACCAAGTTTGTGGTTGTAGTCCATATCTACTCCCAGTGATTCGTTGCAACTTATAACACTTCCTATATGACTATGATCTAATCTAACTGGTATCTCATTACATTGTGTGTACCTCTGAGTCTTAAGGTGCATACCACATGTTAATTATTACTAAATTTATTCCAGTAATTTGATGGTCATTATTTTATATTTAGCCATATTCAACTGCCCAACTTATTTTTCTTCTCTTGAATTCCAGTCCCACATCACCACTATATTATTTCTGCCAGTTATTTGCTCATTGACTTCCTGATGAAGAATATTCTTCATCACTTAAAGCTCCAGCCTTTATATGTACTTCAGCATAATGGCTACCTGTTGACATGTATGCATGGATTGTGACTTGAATGCATCAACTATTAGCTTTTTTAGTCATTTTAGGAATAGTATTTTATTGCTCACTTGCTCATTGTTGACTACATTCCTATTTCTAATTCTGATTCATAGGCATCTTGTACTGACTTTACTTCCATGTGATATAAGTGATGTTGTAACTCTTTCTACAGTGTCCCTTACTGTCTTTCCATGCTACTTGATGTGAACTTATAAGTCTGCATTGCTGATTTCCACATTGATGTTATATAACTTTCCTAACTAAGATCTACCTAACACTCAAAAATACTATTATAATAGATTTTCCTCTTGCTTTTATCTTTTCTACTGCTATTTATTTGTCTGTACAGTGATTTCTCAATTTGATGGTCACAGAAGCTTTGCTTCCCCTGCTACCATTAATGAGCCCCATACAAAAAGGTTAATACTCATGGTTGCCATGGTTTAATTCTATTATTGAGTTCATTATCTTCATCCTGGGGAAAGAAGTCATCGAGTTTATTTCCTGGTTGCTTTTCTTGATAGTATTTTTAATGTGAAATCACCACATAATTTGCTGCCAACTGTAGGATTAACGTAATTAATTGAAATGGAATTCACCCTCTGTCAGTAAGAGGAGAAGCTAACTGGCATTTATTCTGTCATTTATTCAACAACCTTAGACATATGTTTTTGTGTTAATACCATAATGAAAAACTGTGTACTACATACAAGGGCTGTTCAATAAAGAGTGATTATAATTTGTGTAAAAATTTAGGCTTGTGTTATATTGTTAGTGTAATTTATAATGAACGTGTGATACAAGTTTAATTGATTTTACTCCAGTTTTGGCAGTCAGTCACAATCATTGCAAGCTGATAGATGTTCATTTCACCTACCATTGCTTCTGATAATGAAAAATGATTCCATGAACTTGTTTCTCCACATTGGGGAACAGGAAAAGGTTGCATGGTGCACTCACTACAGGGTCTTGGAACCAACTTGTTACAAACACATCTCAAGTACAATTTTTCTGTTATTAATCCATGGGTGGCTCCCAATGAAATATTCAATATTTTCCATTGTACTCATACTATTACTTGATGATCTTCTCTCACATTGAGGGATGAGACATTAACTATTGGCTGTCAAATGCGATTAAAGGAAGAACCGGTAGTCATATAAGGAGTGAATTAGACTCCTTGTTAGGAGGGAAACCGATTGGTTCAGTGCTAACTTGAATTTGAACAGTGCTCCATCACTGTACTATCCTCAGTCAATGCAGCCAAAACACTTTCTCCCCTTTGATGGTCACCTAAATTTAGGTATGGGAGTCTCTAGGTCACCCATTACATTAACCAAAGGAGGATTAGTGTCTTAACAACCTGTTTGCCTCCTAAAAAGAGGTCTCTAGCTCACCCCTTATACTGGCTATAGGTTTCATCCTTTAATCTAATTTGTCTCATATTGGTAGCAGTGGTGTTAATGCTTACTTCCACATGAACAGAGTGGAGTTCTGGGTCCACCTTCCTATGGAATTGTCTCCCGTTTTTAAGCATTATGAATGATCATCTATCTGTACTACAAAAGAACAGGATCTCCACAAGCCTTCCTCAGTACATTGGGTGATGAATTCAATGCAGCATATTCCTTATCGTATTAAGCCATTGTTGCATGGGTGTACTGCAGGTGTTTCGACTTGCAATGGCTGCCACTGAAGCAGTATTGGCATCAGATCACTGACATTTGATCTTGTGTGGTATACATTAAGCTATAACGTAACAGAATCCATTAGATGAACAATGACATGCATGATTAAAAAATGTATGATCAACTCTATTGAACAGCCTTTGTATAAAATGGTCACACCTACTTGACTGATTTCTTATTTTAGAGCATAGGGTTCAAAGCATACAAATTGGTATGCTACATTATTTTTTGTTATAAGAGGTTTTTGCTAGTCATAGTTGTGACTGGGAGAAATAGTGTAACAATTTTTGTTTGCCTTTGGTAAGAGGTGCAAGAGGTAAGTATGAATGGGAATGGAGAGTTTTACTTAGCCAGCAAAATAAAGCAGTGTGGGAATGCAATTAAAGATGCAGTGAGCATCTCTCTATCCCTGGTACCATTGGAGTGGCACTTTGTGCATATTAAGCAGAGAATTTCCATATTCATTAATGAATCTTTGTACATATTTTGAAAATACAACAATTGAAGGACCTTGTACCTGTGAGGTGTTTGGTCTTGTTTCCATTGAACCAAAATTGTTAGAAACCACTTTTCCTCAACTTCCTTGTATACTTATTTATAAGTACTGCATAACTATCACATTTTGTGAATTTCCTGATGTTATTTTGTTTCTTTGAATAGTCAGTACATGTTTGGCATAAAGTTCAAATAATGATAAATGCATGGTGATCACTGCACGGGTGACCATCCCCCCCAATTCTGATGGCGCCTTCCCCCCTCCCCAAAACCAATAACTCCCCCTCCCCACCCATATATATCTACCAGGTTTTTTGACAGCCTGTCCAAGGGAGTATGGAGTAACGCTGAGGGAAACGGAGGATTTGGAATGTTTTTTCAATTATTGATTGATTACCTGACTGACTGATTTAAAGAGTTCCCCACCAACTTTTAACCCTGACTCAACAGTCTCTTTTACCATCTCCTCCGAGTACAGATTAAAAAGAATAAGAGACAGCGTACACCCGTCTTACTCCCCTACCTAACTGCGCCCATCCAGACTCCCCGTCTGCCACCATTACTTGCGCGGCCTGGGCCATATAAAGGTTTCGGATAAGAAGCCAATCCATTCCGATCTTTTTCAGCACTTCCATTAGTTTGTCACTCTATCGAATTCTTTCTCAAAGTCTACAAAACAGGCAGAGACATACTGATTATATTCTATATTCCGATTCCCTCATCATAAACTTCTCAAATTAGCTCATAAAACATCTTCCTGCTTTTCCTAAACCCTTGAGTAATTCTACTGTTGTATTATCCACCCCCACTGCCTTATTCCTCTTTATGTCCCGCAGGGCGCTTTCAATTTCGCTATCTAATATTTCTGGTCCTAAGCTATCCTCATCTACTTCCCATTAACTTTCTAAATCTAAGTTCAAGGGTCTATTCTTATCATAGTTCCTTCGCGTATTCCTTCCATCTTTTTCCAATATCTTCCTGTCCTATTAGTGTATTGCCTGACTTATATTTTATAATAGGAATCTTGTTTCCTGATTTCCTGTTAAGGCTTTTACTTTCCCGTATAATAAACCCATTTCTCCCATGTTCCTCTAACTTCTCCATGCACTCGCACTGTTCTTTCCACCATGCTCCCTTCGCCTTGTTAGTCTCTCTCCTCAATTTATTATTTGCCTCTCGGTATTTACGTCTTCCGTCCTCCGTATTTGTGTTTTTCCACTTTCTACGCTCTGCCATCTTCCTAATCATCTCCTCCGTAACCCACGGATTTTTAATTCTCTTCTGGTAGAATCTTCCTATTACTTTTCCTGCAGCTCTTGTTATTCCGTCTTTGAGAACTTTCCACTTTTGTTCCGTTGTCTTACTTTGGTTCTTCTCTCTTGGAAGACTAGCAATTGTTTCCTGGTACTCTTTCTCATTTGCTCCTGTCAATGCTTCTAGATTCCATTTCTCTAATATTCTACCCTCTATTATCCTCTTGAATTTTACAAGACAATTCATCATGACCAAATTGTGGTCAGAGTCCGGTTCAGCTCCCGGATAACTCCTATTGAAAACACTGTTCCTAAATCTCTGTCTAACCAAGATGTAGATTATCTGATATCCCCATGTGCTACCCGGGGCCTCCCAAGTGTACCTGCGTCTCCTGTAGTGATTATACTATCTATTCGTAACTACCAAAATCTTCCTTCTACAAAACTCTACTTATTTATCCCCGCGGTCATTTCTTATCCCATAACAATGTTCACCTACTTCTTTTTCGTCCCTTCTTTCCCCCACGACAGCGTTCCAGTCACCCATCACTACCAAATGTTTCCCTCCAGGTATCTTGTCGATCATTTCTTCCAGCTGCGCATACACCTCACCTACATCTTCCTCCTGATGGCCGCCCGTTGACATATACTACACCTGAATTAAAACTAAGTTAGTTGGATCAGTTTTTACTTCTACCATGATTACTCAATCACTAACCTGTTCAATGTTAACTCCTCCTTCCTAATTTATCGCTCAGAATTATGGCTACCCCACACTGACTTTCCTCTTCCCGCTATAAATTACTCTAAAGCTATCACTCCAATAATCTCCCGTATCCCTCCATTTTACCTCACTCACCCCTAGTATAGCTATTCCTACTTCCTCCATCTCTAGTTTTACGTTCTCTAACTTTCCTGACCTTAACATTGTCCTCATATTCCACGTCCCAACCGAAATCATTCCTACCCTCGTTGTCTTCTCTGGAGTAGTGATATCATAAGGATCTCGTGAGCGCGATCCTTACCTCCCCCGTTGACGTGCACGACACCCGCCCCAGTGGGCTGAGCCCTGTAGTTGCCATGGTTCATTTTCCTTATGATCATCATGATCTTGGAAATATATAATTGAGGTGGCCTTTCCAATTGGTGGCGGCGGGGTAACGTCCTCGTCTGCCAACACGGAGGTCGCAGGTTAGAATCCCGACTAGGAGAATTTTTCAATCTCCACCTAGGGAATGGATGTGTGCTTCGTCCTTGTTACTAAAAAATAATGTTATTGTGCCCACTGTAATCGGCCTAGTAGTGCTGTTTGTGGACGATTGAAAATAAATAAATTCCTGCCTCAATAGTGTTTTTTACGTGACACCATCATTTAAATGGTCGACCCACTGGGGATCAGACGTCTTGCAGCCGCCTCACCTAAGATCAAAGGCTGCGTGGACTATCTTTCGTCTGGCTCTTACCCTTCGACCTATATGGCATAGTCCGAAGATTGGTTGACTGCAGCCCTCCATCCTTTCCTATCAAGTGCTAGCTCTCTTACTCCTTGGTAGGTCTTACT
>WURS02423639.1:0-16553 GCA_011762765.2 Rhinocypha anisoptera
ATTTGTTTGATGAATGTTGGATCGGATTCAGCCTTCAAAATCATGTATTTCACAACATCAACCATGCCCAGCAACATGTCCTTTTTTTGCATGAAATTCAGGTCTTTCAACACCAGCTTTCCAACAAGTCTCAAGCTCAGTTTTGTCCATGTTTTTATCACTTTTTGATGTTGACTGTCTGCCACTGGGTTCATTATCCTCAAAGGATTAGTGACCACTTCTGAAGTGTTCATGCCACATGTAAACATTTGTCCTCGATAGAGTATCATTGCTGAAACACTTCTCCAACATATCCTAGATCTTTGAACCTTTGAATCTGTTTTTCAGTCAAAATTTAATGCAATCTTGTTGATGCGAAGTTGATTCCATTGTTTAATTCATAAAAAATCAAAACCATGCATATCAGCAGGTATACTCAAGGCGGCATAACTTTTACAAATGTCAAGCTATGATGCTGAAAATAAGTGAGAATAACAAGGACAGATGTGGCAACTTAATAAAAAAAATTTACATCGGGTGACTGAGAATGCCACACAGTGGTCATTCCTGAAACTTTCTGATCAACGTGGTATATCAGAAATGTGATGACCACAGCAGTCTTTGTAAATATAACTTTGAATATCTCTCTCAACTCTTGTCCCTTTTCTTCCCCAGAGTAACTCCTCTTTCTCATAATCCATGCTTCTCCTAACTAACGCAATGCAACCCCCATTTTTTTAACATCCTTCCAAGTTAAAATCACTAAAAGCAATAATGAAAAATTTTTAGCAAATAAACAATTTACTTTTGCAGAGAGAATAAGGCATTCCACATCACTTGTGCAAACAGTACAGCTAAATAAACTACCATTTGAGTGCAGGTGTAGGAGATTTGGCAATACCTACTAAGTAGTTTTGTCTACAGAATTGTATGGGTCTCTCTACATTCTCATGACATTATAATCCTATCTTTCAAACATTTTTCTTACATTTTCTGTAATGATGTTCCCTATTTTACATTTTTAAGCTGGTGCTCCCTTAATAGGGGTGTTCAAAAAGTAATTCACCACAATCATTTCTTTGAAAACTTTGACTTCGCAAATAGAGGATCATATTGTCATAACCATCAGGTTTACTTTCGGGTTAATGGCAACACACAATGATTCACCACAATTTTTCCAGATAGGATGGCTATTTTTGATTGCATCTGTAAATGGGGAATTTTTGTTGAGGATATGGGGTAAAACTGATTTTTCATGGGGTGTAAATCTTTGGGTGGAAATATCTGTTGTTCATAGCTAAGAGGTTAAACACCAACTATTGTCTACCACCTGACAGTGGAACTTGCAATCTTGCACAACAGGGGATGAAGATTTGCACTAAGATGCCTCAAATTTTCTTCAGCCCAGAATTGTTTGTTGTAGAAATATATTGGGGTGCATTTCTTTTTTAATGCTGCTGATACATTTGTAACTTATTCAATGCATAGGGGAAAAGATGTAAGTAATTGGCCTGGTGCCAAAAATTAAATGTAAATGTGTATTTTACTGTGCAGAAGAAAATATTTCCAGTTAGAGGCCCCTTATATGGCTTCAAGAAATAAAGCCAATAAAACACCTTACTAATACTAAAACTAATATAAAAATTAACCTTATGCTTTAGGATTAAATGACTACTGAAAGTGTAAATGTGATGAGACATTAATTAAAAACACATTAATAGAAAAGAAATAAGAACATGATTAAAGCATAATGTAAAGAAAGAATAAAAATATGACATAATTACGTAAAACACAACCTAGCACATGAAGTAGAAATAATCAAGTTACAGTGTTAACCCAAGTACAAACCTCGCTTAAAGTATTACAAGGTGAGTTTAGTGATAAAAATAATATAGACATCTTACTTTGTTTTTACTTGCAACTGGAAGAAATTCACTATTGACCCATGCAGTCCAATCACTATGTTTCTTTTTGAGGCAATACTGATTGAGTTCTGACTCAGAATAGTCACTTTGTTAGCACCCCATTTTAAAGAACCTTATGAATGGTCGGTGTACCAGTTAGACATTTTTCTTCAATTCTTCTCACTTTATGAATAAAGTCACCATGGTTTTGAATTGAACATGACCTGTAATTAAAATATAATAATAATTTTATTCTTCAAATCAAATCTTTATTCATCATTAGATGGTTATGTACCACAACAGATTTTGTCAAGGAGATAACAATAAAAGCATATTTATATACACCTATTTACATTGTTTACAGATTAAAAAATCAAGTCTCTAGTATCAGAACTAAAATATTCTTGTACACTGTAAAAATCTTTGGATGTTAGCCAGGAAAATAATATTGTTTTAAATCTGTCAACAGTAACACTAGATGCCAAAACAGGTAGTTTGTTAAATAATTTCATTCCCATGTATTTCACAGAATAATGGGTCTTGGTCAATCTATAATCAAGTTATCAAGTTTCAGTCTGTTTTGTTTCATAGCTGTGAATATGGGATCTTGTCAGTAGATTAATATTTTCTTTCATATCACATAAAACAATTTAAATCTAAAAGCAGTAAACAGTCATTACACAGTTGTTAATGAACAGTGGTTTGTAGTGATCACGAGGAGCAGCTTTACATGTGATTCGGATGGCCTTCTTTTGTAAGAGGAAGACAGGTTTTACACTATGGGAGTTTCCCCAGAGTTTCACTCCATATAATAAGTGACAATGAAAAAAGCATAATAAGTATTGACAAGGAATACATTGGTAGCAAGGTTTTCAATCTCCTTTGGAGGAATGTGGCCTGGGAAAGTTTTACACAAACACTTTGGACATGGACATTGACTTTGGACTCATCTCAACTAAGTTTGGAGTCTAAAATGAGGCCTAGTAATTTAACAGGTTGGCTAAACTCAAGTTCATTTTTAGACAAACTGCATGTTAAATGTTGGGTTTTAGCATTGTTTAAGAAGAGTTTTTGGCAGAGAACCATTTGTTGTACTGATTCAGTGTAGATGCAGAGAGTTCCTTAGACAAGCATGGGTCTTTACACCTTTGAATAATAGTTGTGTCATCTGCAAATAACATTGAATTGCAAGGGATGTTACTTGGAAGATTATTGATCATTATGAGAAATAGCATTGGTTCCAGGACCATACATAAATAATATTTTTGCAGGCATAGGATGTCACTTATAATACTGTTTAGATGAAAAATATGCATACACATAAAATATATTGCATAGGGAAGGTCAAATATTTCAGTTTGTTGTTTCACACTATGTATTGCTTAAGTAGTAGAGTAGCACTTCTTTGAAAGAATTTTTAAAACATATTTGTTAAACTTAGTCCTAGACATCAGGAAGAGAGTTGACATTTTTTCTCATCCCCAAAGTACTTTTGCAAGATATTCTAGATCTACCTATGATGTGAATTAAATTACTAATTAAAGTACCAAATGAGTAGATCTCAATTTTAGTTAGAACAAGCTAAAAATTATTTTTTATAAGTAGAACTGTACAATAGATATACATGTATGGTACTGATAGTATATTTCGTTTTTTCATCAATGGCCTGCATAATAATGTATGCAAACTTACAGCAAAATGAGAGGTATTACTTTATTAATATGTAAATAAATTTGTTTCTCCCCTGTTTACAATATGCAAACAGGGGAATTACATTGATATGATTTTTGTCTCTCCTGTGTCTGTTATACAAATTTACCAAAACAGACAATCCATTATGTCCAAAATCATTATTTTTCCAGATTCATTCTCCCCATAATGGAATATTGTTTTCCTATCTGGTCCTCCCAATGTCACACCAAACACAAAATTTTAAATAAACCACTAAACTTCTTATCCATACTGTGTCCCTTCTCACCAGAACCTTTCAAACAGTGAATTACTCAATAGTGATATTCTGCACCAGTAGTCTTCTCTTGGCATGAAATTATTTCATGGGTTCATGAACCTAAGGGTCACCAAACACCTCCCTGATTTCTCTCTATACATCCCCTCGTGCCCAACCTGCAACTCTGTACTTTTCCATTCCTCCAGCTGCAAATTTTTCCAAAACACAGAGTTCCCTTTTTTAAAGTGACTAATTGTGTGGTTGAAAATTATTCAAATGCTAAATACTAAATATGAACCATTAAATTATAATGCAATAATCATTTTTTACCTTCCCTCTCTCTCTTTTGTAAGACAAAATCAGAAACAAATATTGGCATGGTAGGTTCATCCACAATTCTCCTACTACGAGGAACAAGAGAAATGCCAGAGCATATGAAAAATGGACCAAGGCAATATGATAAGCAATGCAATACAATGCACAAAATAGTAAGTATCCATTTTATGTTACAAGATTTTAATGCATTTCTAAATACAAGTCCTTTCATCTCAAATTTAGCTGAATGAAAGGGTTTCAAAATTAAATGTATCCAGTTCTTAAATCATAACCTACATATACGTAAGCAATATTTTATTTCAAATTGTGTTGTTCTACCTCTCTTAAAAATAATAAAATACACGCAATGGAAAATACCTTAAAGCACAGACAAATGACTGGCACAGTGAATAAAGAAGGCATTGGCTCAATCTGGCCTGTTAAAAAAATGTAACCCATGCCTACCCCAGTTGGTAATTTCCCCTGAGCTTTCTTCAAATTATTCATCATATATAAAATTTTAATCTACATTAGTGCAAGTGCTTAAAACATTAGAATACAAAAAATGACGGTTACCATAAATTTTACTTCACACTAATAGGTGATTGATCTCTAATTCCATTTGATTCAGTTTAAACTATTTCTTTTATCGGGTATCTCTTCTTTCATATTTCTAATAGCATGCATCCAATACCAAATAGATCATCCTTTAATACCCTTATCATCTTAAATGGTATTATGGATTAATGTTGCATTGCACAACTGATTGATCTCTAAACAACACCACAGTCTATGATAAGTACTAAATCATCACAGATAAATCATTAAGGATATAAAAAAAGCTTACTTTAACTTTTACTTGGAATTGTGGTGAAATCTGGCAGAGTCTATCAAAACATACAGTGGTGCCACTCAGATTTTTCATTGGGGGAAGAATGTTAGATGCAGAGACACTCAGCAATATTTGTTATTTAATACACCAAGAACTCACAAAATAAATAAAATTTATTAATCATTTGATAATAGATGCCAAATTCACCAAGCTATCAATTGTAACAAAGTGTCCACATTTTAATAGAAATATGAATGAAAGGTTTTATTGACCATGCACAAGTTTCTTTGAAAGTGTCCACTTTCATAAAGGACAAAACTTTGTGACTAAATATATACTTTACTTTTAGCTGAAATTAACATACAACATAAATCAATTCTTTAATTGTAGCCTTCATAGTCTTAAAATTTTAATTATTAATCCATGATTTCAGATGGAGAAAATTCAAGAGGGAGATGAAATGAATAGTAAGTCAGCAAATGGGCATATGTATAATGGGCATGAATTTTCCAAATATAGAGCCATGCCAGAGATATTATCAACAGGAATGTCAACTGGACACAACAAATTCAACATAAACAGTAAAAATATATTACTGGACCAAGTACTAGGAAACAATAAATTGTGAATGTATGTGAACATAATGATAAAGTGACTGCCAAAATGAGAATTAAAATTGAATGTTTGTTATTCAATATTAGTTTTATGTTATAAATGACATAATAGGTCTTGTATGCTCTTTTCTTATTCTTTCAGAAAATAATGTTCACCTAACAATGAATTTATTGACCAAGAATATCTTATTTCTGCAGGAGGTGAAACACCACCAACTTTTCTTCCAGGTCAATGATGCACAGTGAACAATATGAACAATATGAATGAATTATCAATAAAAACTAAAGAAAATGCTTTAATTCAGTTAATCAGTAATACTACATTATCTCTTGCAATAAATATTTTAGAGATTTGATTCAAAATGATAACAAAGGCAAATTTATTTCACATACAAATATCAGGATTAGATGAATGGCCAAAAGTAATAATTTGAAAAAATATAATATTTGAAATTACTAATAAGAGATTTTGTACCAAATCCCTTCATTTAATCTGTAGCACAAAATCCTTGTTTTGGGGTTATATTTAACAATCACAAAGGTTTGCAAAAGATTTTTCATTCACTAATCAGTACTGAAAAAGTTTTAAACATCTAACCACCATGATATTTGCCCATTTCTTTGAACCAAGTAAGATGGTAACTGTTCTTGGAGTACTTCAAGTGATAAAGGGCCAAATGGCCATATAACATTAAAGAGTAATAGGCTATGTCAAGAGTTTTTAATTATAAATTTGGCTCTAAAAGGAATGTGTGAAAGGTGGTAAAAGGAAATCATTACCAATAGTAAACTTACTTTTTTCAGTCCCCAAGGTTCATATATGAAGTTGTTTTATACATATACATACTGTTCTTATAGAAATTCCTACTTCAACTATGCAAAAGAAGGTATGATTTATCCCAGGTTATATATAATCTTAATCAATTGATCATTTAATACTGGGTTATCTCTGGAATTGAAGGAATAAACCCAAAAATTATAACCACTGCGAAGACAACTTCAAATACCTTATCTCAAGCAATTAACTTACTCAATGATTTCCATAACAGAAGAAGAACAAAGAAAAGTACATTGTTTTTTCTCTTATGTTATTAACAGCTTCCATGAAGTGAAGCCTGAATACATTAATTTAGTCAATGATGGATTATGCCACTTCCCTTGTAAATCAAGGACATTTGAAGAAGATTAATTTAAAAAATAATTAAATTTGTTATTATTTAAAAATCAAATAAATACAATAAGTCACATTTTGCCATGTCAATATTATAAAGAAATAAGTGACTTTATCATACAAAAAGATCAGTATAAAAAGCACAACACAATATTTCCATGGAATACACGTATAGTTAAAACATGGTTACATTTCTAAACTGCCACTTTTTTCAATGAAATATCAAAAAGATTAAAGCAAGCACAAGTAAAGCCCAATTTCATGATAGTTTCTGATACTTATTTGGCCTCAACTTAGAATGCACAGGTCAGAAGTGTGTACTCACCATAAATTAGGTTTTTTAAATAAGGGCATAAAGAGCAAGGAATATGCTTCCAAATATATATCTACCTAGACATTTTTAACAAATTACAATCATTTTATACATTAAGTAATTACACCTGTAAATCCACCAGAATCATAATTAAATATACATCTTAAGCTCCAAAAAATTAAAATTCTAGGTGGAGTTTATTGAAGCTATGAGGGATTGAATCATGGTTTAAGACCGAAATTTGAAATATATAACCTTTAGTAAACATGAATTTTAAAATATAGCCTTCACAGAAATTAATTGCAATGATATCGAGAATACTGTAAAACAAGGGTCTGAAGATATATGCCATTAACAATTTTAAAAAGTAACTCCAGAATTATATAAACGCAAAATCTTATGAAAAAAGTTCAAAAGTTGAATTAATGTACGTATATGCATGTGCATATATACTGACGCAGTCACTATAGTGTCTGCTTTCCGTACGAAATGAATTTTACGGCTAGTTTTCTAACTTATTTGGTAAGAATTTCGTTGATTACCAACGTTAATTGTCACCCGACCAATTTTTGTAAATGAACTAAATCATTTGTTGACTAATGATGGCAATTACATCGAAGCATTGCGAATAGAAGTATTTAAATGATATATTAAGAAATGTAATTTATGTGAACATGGCAATAGTATGATTAGATACCTATATGAATTACAATGTTACGCAATTACACGACTGTAGCTTTAGAACCCTCACCTTATTTGTGACTACTTGGAGTCATTTAAGCCTTAGATGTATACATCTGTTGACTTGATTGAAGTGGATCCTGAGAACTTGAAGACGGAAGGTTACGTGGTTCCGTAGTGAAATGCTTCGCAGTAGTTGAATAATGCCATCAAGAAGCTACTTTCGACCAGACGATTGCAGGTGTTAATAAAGGGGATGATTGTTTATGAGTTCACGAATGAATTTCTATGCCACATCAATGTCAAACAACAATAAATAACAAACATTACATTTCCACTAAACTTGGCCCACCACCAAAATTACAGTTCTTCAATGTCTCTAAACATCCCGAGTAGGTAGAGTTGGACATAGTTAAATGACGATCAAATATCAATTTGAAACAATCGATAAACAGACAGCGATCAACTGAGATAACATGAGATAAACATATTTATTTCCACGGAAAGAAAATAACATTCAAAAGAGAACTTAAAATTGTAAAAAGGTACAAAATGATAAAATCGGCTTTGCCAATTGGAATTAGAAGTTTTGGCGCTTATTTCAAATTTAGGTACTCGAAACGCTCAATTACATCTTTGGAAATATGGCAGGTACAAAGCAATAACATCTAATAATATGTATATAGTAATATATTTAATTTAAGAAGCCATGATGTATGTGATACATATATATAAATATATATTCATTCAATCAAAGGAATGTGGTGACAGGAATGCATTTACGCATCCAATCTCAAGGCTGGAAAGACTTGTCGAAATAACTTTGGTGTTATCCAGGCATACATGTTAACGGATACTCACCAAGAGGAAAATTTAAGGTTGAATTCAACCAGAAATCCAATCTTTAGGGCCACTCGACAGATCATGTTAAACTTATTTTTTGTTCCGTTGCACAACATACCTTCATATTGTCCTAATTGTATCCATCCAGTGTAATTTGACCTAAACACCTGTTCTCCAGAATTAGTCTAAAATAATAGCTTTGTTTTTATAGGCTAACATGCGCTAATTATTGTATATTTCAATCTCACCTTGTTCATTTCAATTCCCTTCATTCTCTTCGGAATAGCAAAAACTATTTTCTCGATTGCTGTTAACGGTATCTGTAATCTTATCGTCGCTTTGGGGGAATATAGTTAAACCAGTTAAACTTCGAACAAGGCGAGAGAATGGATAAACGTATCACGGGGCAAGGAAAAGTTGAAATGTCACATGTATTATTTTGTTGGTATATATCCTTTGATGATTTGGTACTTACCCTGCCCGCAGTTATTATATTTAAATATGGGCGGATGACCTGCATTGGAAATATTTCACGATACATGTTCCTATTATATATAAATCAGTTATTTAAATGCAATGTAGGTATGAAATGATACATTTATAAATCTCTTGAACATCAAAGATACGCTCAAATTTTACCTACAGAATTGAATGTCCCGACATATTTGCGTTGAAATTGCTTTAAAGTCATAATGAAAAATACATATATTAGCTCTGAAAGTTATGTGGATTTTGCCTGTCAATAACAGTACAATATAAAGGTATTGGCCTATTTATTAAAAAGTAAGTTAAACGTACCTACATCATATAATATTTAACATCTCATGTGGTTTGTTTATCATATTTTATAATATTATTACAGTAAATTAATATATTTCTTTGTTTTATATACTATGATACTTAAGTGTCAGAATTGTGGACTTTTTTTAATATTTGACCATTAACTATGCAATAAGTACATAATAACTAAATAAGGAAGCACTAGAGAGGTTTTCTAAAAATTAATTTGAAAACAAATAGTCCGATCCCAATTATTAGGGCTTCCCCGACTATGCAATGTAACGCAAGGTAAGTTTGTTTGCAGAGTTAGAATCACAGTTGTAATTCAGAATGTCTAAATTTGGATTTTCGCATTTTGTTTATTCACAGTTAGTTGTTATTTCATTATTATTTTTCGCTAGTTATATGTTTGGAGATGAAGTGGAGTTGAACACATTTGAAATGAACTAACTGTAGTTAAACATTTATTTACGTTATCACTTCCATTTGGTTAATTTATCACGGAAACTTACGTTTATCAGGAAGGGGAGGCTAATAAAGGGTCCAATGAGGTTTGCAGATTCATTTACAACTACATGTAAACTAAATCTCAGCCAGGTACCTCACGAAGGAAAAGAATATACTGTCGGAAAGAGACATTGCGTCGGAGAAAATTGACCGACTGCAAAGAAACGTATTTCTTCATATAGAACCATTCCCGGGTCATTCTCGGTAGCAAAAACTCCGCTCCCCCAGCTCCAGTCGTATGTGAGAAAAAGAACGGTAAAGGAAACAAGAATATTTTACGGATCGTGAATGCACTATTCCTTTGTCTGTTTTCATGGCCATCAAAGGAGAAATTCCCACTGCCATAAGTTTGGAAAATATTTTTTCCATACATTTGGTTCGATATAAAGCTGAATACGGTCTCTCATATTCGTGGTTCTGGTGTCGGTCCCAGCGGTGTGAAGCCCT
Organism: Rhinocypha anisoptera; assembly: GCA_011762765.2. Classification (NCBI taxonomy): domain Eukaryota; kingdom Metazoa; phylum Arthropoda; class Insecta; order Odonata; family Chlorocyphidae; genus Rhinocypha; species Rhinocypha anisoptera. Next base: position 10,335 of record WURS02423639.1, read on the forward strand.
TGCTGCTGACGGGAAAAAAACAAAGAACACCATAAAATATAATTTCCAGCCATTACAAAGAGCGCCCGTTGCCATTAGCCAATGGGAATTTGAAATTTGACCAGCCAATCACATTTTAGTAATTAAGTTCGCCCGTAATACTATTAGCCAATGGGAAAGCAGAATTCAAAATTTATCCAGCCAATCACATTTTTTGTATTTAAAAATCTCTTATTTGGTCTGGAGACTTCGTGCAGAGTGGACGTCGTGTGTTTTCTCGTACGAAAAGGAGCACCCAACCGCCTCTCACATAGGAGATGAGCGGACGAATTGCTTCTCACAGAGGATCTAAAGTTAAGAATAACTTTCATAATTTTATATTAATTAACCAACTCGTTCCACGATGTGATTAAATAAATCTGAGCATATACATAATTATCAATACAACGCAAGTAAATCAAGAACGGTGAGATACAATAGTATAGATTGTTATTGCGTACTATTGAAATTTTAATATGAATAGTTAGTGGAAATTACTTGTACCGTGAATTTACGCCGTGTTCCTAAAGCAATTTAATGTCTCATGAAGAGAGCAGGGATAAATATAAATCGAGATGAAATATCATTCCATAAGTATTTCATTAAAAGGGTCATTTTTCACTGACGTTGTATTTCATGGCCAGTTGATATTTAAAAAAATTTGTTTACCTATTAAGCTTTGTCTTTAAAACTTTAATCTGTCGAATAACCAATTTCATAACTATAAATTATATACGGAAACTCATTCCCACATACATATATATATACACACATACACTCTGTTGTTCTTACGCTGAAATATATCGGGTTATGATAAGAATACAATATTTCTTAAGTCGTAATTAATGCATTTCAAAAATTGATTCATATGAGCATTCTCATTGCAGGATTCATGTTAAGGAAGTTTCTTTCTTTTATTTGTATTTCCCTTTTAGTAATTTGCAATTGCATGACCGGTTTTTTATTTAGTTAATTTTTCTGTGTGTACACATTAATCATAAATAGTCGTGTATATCCCAAGACTTTCTTTTGAGTGTTGGTATTACATATTGTGTCAATAAGTGAGGAGAGTGAAGGGACATACTTCTCAATCATCGGCAATGATCTACTCCATGAGAACTTATCAACGAATAAATAAATGCAAGTGATTAAGTCGTTTGGCTGTTAATTTGATGGACTCTTGAGGCTATGGAATCGCATTAGTACTTATGGTGTTATATTTCAACGGCTCAAAAGTACGGAGTTGCACGTCACAGTGTTCGCATCTGTAAATGAACAAGTTTAAGTAATGTGATTATCTCCCTGGGCACAACAAGGCTTGGTTGATGCCTCTTGAAAACGTGGAATTCTCAGTTTCCAATTGCCCATAATTTTAATGAAAGCGTAAATCGCAATTCTGCCAATCAATGATTAAGAAAAATATATCAAGGACCCTCTGACTGGAAATCGATGTAAATTGTTTCATTTCCATTTGAATAATCCGATATCATTGCAGTCTTTCAACGATTAACTCAAAAATGTGATCATTAATTATAAATAGAAATATCTATGATTAGTAACAAATAATTCCACCTTAGCTATTTGAGATCGTCTCATAATTCTACTTAACTTATTAATTTAATTAATATACTAATTATTTCATAGTGTACTCTGAATTATTTCAATATTTTATTAATTAATCCTCTGTATATTAGTTTCGGTATTCTACAAGTAGCAAGACATCCAGTTGGGTTAAATATACGATCACATATTTCACATCCCACAGATTGATTTTAAGCTAATACTTTCCGCTCAGGGGTGTATCTTGTCACACGACCAATAGAATATTATTTACCATTTCCTCTGAAAAGATACTTTCGCGCATTCTGAGAATATTTTCTTCATCTGAGACCGATTTGGAATTTTGAGGAATTCTTGGTGTTGAACGTCTTATGAACAATTTCGGAAAACCTTTAATGATTCTCTAAGAAATATTTTTTTTCGATGGCGTGATTTGACAAGATACAACAGTTCTTTTGATAGAGAATTTCCATCAATAAAAGAAAAATACTGAAATAGTTAACGCATTTAAGATTTAGATTAACTTCTCTCCACTTAATAATGAAGGATTCAAAAGCCTCATGACTTCCAGAGACTGATGTATGTACGATATGTGGTAACTGCGCTGCCGACGAAGAAAGAAGAAATTATAATGGCACTTTTGAAAGGAAAGCTAAAACCTTGTCATTTTCTTGGTCTTCTTATTGTATGAACCCATGCCCTTGTATTTTGTGTGTATCCATACTGCCCAACACCCGCAAAGTTCTTCGGGACCATTCGATGAAGGACACAACATGACGAAACTAAAGGTGAGTGAAGTTTAATTGTGAGCACGAACAGTGTTTCTTAAACTGCCAGGATAATAACAGGAAATTAAGCACCCGAAACAGTAACGATATTTTTACTGAAAGAATGCCGGAAAATAATATTTTGTGCATTTGTTAAGCCAGGGTGGAATTTCACGAATAATTAGCCATGACTGAATTCATAATATTTTGGTCGTTATTACCAATCGGGGTTCCTGAGCGCATTATCCAATACATACACTCAATTCCCATTGAAAAATGTATTATTTTCACTAGACACCTTTTTAAAATAAGGGTAAATTTGCAGGGGACAGCAATAACAGATATATCTAATATCGGAAAGATAACACAGAGAACCATTTTACACTAAAAACAATTTTTATAAAAACAAGTCAAGACCTTATTCACCATAATATACTTTGAACAGTTTTCAGTGTTCTTTGGGTACATGTTGAGGTCTCGAGCCGATGAGACTCTGATGATACCAAAGGAATTTTTCATGGCAAACTTGCTCATTTCTTTTAAGACGAGGGACATAACGCACCGGCGTTTGTTCCGTGAATGAATAAGAAAATACTTATGAGAAAAGAGCACCTGGTACTTACAATAGAAAAAACACTAGGTATCCATAGAATAATATCACTGTTTTACGGCGTCTTGAGACACGTGAATATTTCACAGCAAACGTCACGTGGAAAGACCTCGTCACAATGCTCATGAGTTTACATTAATATTCACTGGATAGGTATTCATATCACAATTGAAATTCACATGAGATTACAGGTAGAACTGTATGACTGCACTGAATATTTGCACTATTCACTTTTTCTCAATGGCAAACGGCACTCGGATATTCGCGAACAACCTCACGTAAAAAGTACCTTGAGACTGGCTGTTAACCGTGGTTCCATAACGAATAACTTCACGTTGGACGCTTAGCTCGCATTTTCGAGTAACGGGGGCGACTCTCTCCCTTTCCTCTCTTCTCACGTGTGACCTTGTCACTTTTGTAACACAACAGAGAACTCGAGGCCGTTCCGAAGACTCCTCCCTTGTTCGACCTCATCAATACAATCCAGTACGTAAAACTCAGCATTATTTGAGCGGGAGATAATTTGACGCGGAGGAAGTACTTCTTAAGGGATCATTTGCCCTCCATACCTCTCCAGCCACGCAATTCTCCCGACTACAGAACATTCTCCACTCATGGCCCCCCCGCGTCGAATTGAGAGTTGACCGCCGAAATTGCCATCTCCTCCTGCCCGCGAATGATTGCATTCCCAAAGAACACTCGCTAGTTATTCTACGAGAGTAAAATATCAGGAGTCACCGCAGAGTGTCTTCTTGCTCCACATACATTAGTATTAGTAACCTTTACAATAATTTCCCAATTTATTATAATAATTACAGCTACTAAGGAATTCGGAAACTTAAATTAGTTGTCGATTTTACGCTTCATTGGTTGGGTGTTGAAACATCGATGTTACTGCCTTTATTGGAGACATTGCAAACATTTTACAAACACAACGTTAAAAAAACATTACAAAACAGAGGGAAGGGTATTTATGGTAAATATGTTCGTGGTAATGGTTAGTATTCAGTCATTTTTTTCTTGCCGGGATCACGGCTTCGTATCTCCATTCTTAGCTTTGAACTTCGAGTCACTAATCATGATCCTTTACATATAAAATGAAAAAATTAAATAGTAGTAAGCTTAAAACATTATTGATCTTACATAGATTCCGAAAATTAAGGGCTATATAAGCGGAGAATATCCAGAAAAAATTAACAAGGAATCGAGTAAAATCGTGCCCAATGTGTACACAAGTAAATTATTCAACCAACGAGAAAAGGAAGCAATTGTGACCGGCATTAAATTTGTTGCAGTGTTTCGTAACTCAATTTACCACTATCTTCATTGCCATAACATAGTTAATTGAAGCATACGCAGTAATATGCAATGAATGTATTACACCTAAAGCTTGTGTGAGAGATTGCCCTCTCGCTGGTAATTTCACTTTTTTATTAAACATCCACGCCATTAGATGCTTCACCGCCGTCATTATATCGCTACTACATTGAATCGTATCCGATCATTAAACTTTTGACTCTAATAAGCAATATTGGTGACCGATTTTTAATTTAATGGCGTCCTTTTTTCTGCAACTTTATATAATTTTGATTTTTTTCTAAATCCAAAATATCACTTTTCCTCTCCAACCTAACCGTAGCAATTAATAAAAATGTCTCTAAACTCTCTGGTAATAGCTACGGGGAACTCAGGTGCAGAAAGTCATAAGAGTGATTCAACAATAAGTCCCCGAAATGTCGTTGAGACTTTTCCCGGGAAAGTCAGCGGCGTAAAAGGTTCGCCGCGGAGAGACTCTTGTGACGTCTTCCACACAACAGATACGACTCGAGATTCATGACAATGCAAAACGCATGTTGAGTCCTGTGCGAGTTGCAACCCAGACGACTATCATGCCTTATTTAATCGTTTTGACGAATTAGGACAGAGATGTCGACTCATTCTAACCAGCGGAATTCTGTATACTGTTCACCTTTTGACAACAATCGCAAAAGATCACGCGCCACGGCGATACCCTCGCCGTACGCCATACTCGAACTTTAATGAATGTTAAAGCAAAAATAAAAATTTTACAAATCTTTCGAAATACACAGTGGGAATTATGGGTATTTTGGTGAATATATTATGTGCTCCATTATCAATAAGGATCTTATGAAAATATTCCTATTTAGCATGATGACTGTTGGACAGAGTCTGCAGCTTTTGAATCACAGGTGGATGAAGAGAAAATATACCTAGGCTAACAAGCATTGACAATGAATTCCTCCTGAAAACGCTTCTCATAGAACTCCCCTTTCAGAGATTTTAACCTCTTTCATTTTCTTTCTCAAATTATCAAGTAGAGCTATATAGCTCTACTTATTCCAGATTTATTTAAATTCAAATATGCAAATATAGATTAAGTTCGGCACAAAAATATCATTCTATTTATGTTTCTGAAAAAAAAAACAAATCCATAATTATAGCATACTATTTATCAGCAGGTCAAACAATTGTAACAGAATAAGAGATATACTAATTTTTTTCTACTAATCGTAGTAAGTCTGGCAGCACATCTCTTTTGCACAATACTGGTGATATCAATATAGTGGACAATATAAATTTCCTGGATGTTAATTAATGTTGACTCCCATTTGAGGTGGGATGTACACATACATTTCCTATGTAAAAGATCAAGTACTGTCCTCTATCTGGTGCCTGTCGTATAGGTGTACCTATATTTTATTTTACATTACTGTTCCTTGGTCCTATTTAGTCCTTCAAATATGGTACGGAAACAACATAGAAAAACTAAATAAAGCAATCATGATTCACAAAACGCAAAAGAATAATGCCTAAAAGACAAAGGAGAATTTTCTATTAGTCAAGCCCAATGCGAAAGGTATGTTCGACTTGAATAAGCTAGCAAGACAGATACGAATAACCTTGTCATCCAAAGCTAATATAAAAGTGCAATTTATCTATTATTACTAAATTGAGACCGGAGAAACTATTATTTCAGTAAGCATAAGAACAATATATGATTATATGGAAGATATTACAAATGATGTCACGCCGTGTACGACCACAAACAGAGAGAACACCATGTGAATCAGGCTGATATGGAAGAATTTAAAGGAGAATCATCACTGAGGAATACATCATGCAAGGCTGTTTCAGAGACAATCACATGAGGTAACAAAGGTAATGATAGGCCTAGGGTTATAAAGGCCACGATGACCCTGTGAGATTCAGGGTTATCAAAAGGTAAGATGGGTAGCGAGGGAT
>WURS02423658.1:0-16551 GCA_011762765.2 Rhinocypha anisoptera
GGGGTGTCTCTTCGGGTGGTCGGCGCGTGACTTAGGCAACCGGATCCTACAGTTCGTGCAAACCGCGACACCTAAGCCTAGTCATCCTTCCACCCGGATTGATAAGGGAGCTTACACCCTCCCCTCCCCTTTGGCGGACTTTTACTACCGGCGGGGTACACCCCGGCGCTATTCTCTCCCCGGCAACCGAAGACGAAGTATGAGAGGTCCTCGGTTTGAACAATATATTACCATTTCATGAAAACATAAACAATATACTGCCCGTTTATTTTTGTAATATAATTCGCCATCATAAAATAATACGAAATATTATGCAAAGGTACTATAACAAAAGTGATATCATGCGATTAATGAAAAATAACTTACCAATACAGCCATGATAATATCGTTGGAACCGACTTGTTTGGAAAAAAATTATTCAGGTAAATATTTGATGTAGAACTACCGAATCTAACAATCAGGTGACCAGATTCCTCTCCGGATTCACACCCATTTTATTCACACTGAAAGTTACTGCAAAAGTTGTAAGTGTCGTGAAGTTGTGCCAACAATAGACCAAATGAGATTAAACTCCTTCAAAAGTTTCCCTTGTGCGAGAGAGGGTTGGAAATTTTTTTTCAACCGTTCTTACTTTTAAAATGTAAGGAAACCCATAGTTTAAATAACTTCAGATGCGGGAAACAATGTAAACAGTAGAAACGAAGCTTGAATAAAGGAGACAAAAGGAAGGTTATCGAGCCTTCGCCTTTGTCACATTGTTAGGACCATCCGGCGCCCCCTTGCCGCCCACTTGGCTATTTTCGCCCCCATAGAAAACAGCACCGCCCCCCAGGGGGCGGTAGCGCCCACTTTGGGAACCACTGACCTAGATGCTAAAACAAAAGAAATTAATGCCTTCTAAGAAACTGATATTTTTTGAAGATAATTGAATATTTTTAAAAAATTTTGGTCGAAAAAAAGTATTTGACGTTTAATGAAAACTTTAATCTCATGACAGAAAGGACGACCATTTTCAATAGCAAAATATTTCGACAAAACCAAAATTAAAAACATGACGATAACCGTGACTTGCAAACGTTTCCCAAAAAGAAGATGATTTTTCTAAAACTATTTACTGATATTTTCATATATTTTATTTTAAAGTGGAAATAACTTTACTAAAGAAGCAGCGAGTGTTATTTGGGCCAATTAGAATTTATTTAAATCGGTATCAGCATTTTTTGCAGGAGACTCTTCAAATATTTTTCTTTGATATTGATTTTAGTATGACTGATCCTTATGAATGCAAAGTTGATATGAGATGCAGTTCCAACCCAAAATTTAGTTTGTGAAACTCCTCTCCGAGACTTATTTCTCAAATTTTTGCATTCTCCCTTAGTGACGAAAATCTAATCGGAAAGGATCTCACGAGGGTGAGGCTGGAATACTAGTCACAGACAATAATGGTTGGAGGTAGAGTTAGGAACTACAAGGATGTGAAGAAGTTTCACTGATGGAAAGTTGTTTCGGAGAGAACTGCTGCAAACCAAACTAATGGATACGATGGAAACTGTTAGAGAAGGAATACCACTGTAATTTCCACCAAAATATTTAGTGACGTCCACTACTATTGGGTCGCAACACCATCAGGTGACCGTCATCAGTGATCTGATGATGTTGCGACTCGACAAAACCATGGTAGTGGACGATAATGCATTTTTAAGTGAAAATCTCGGTGTTATTCCTTCTCTAACCATGAGAGATTTCCTCATAGTTACGCCTGAGACTGTTTCTTATATGATAGAAACTTTTGATGACGTCCACCTAGGAGGGAAGGTATTGTGATATTCTGAACTAGCTAAAGTAAAAAGAATTTCGTAGTACTCCTGCCATTACAAAATGCTAAACATATCACACGAACGAAATCCGACTAATACCATTAGATTCCATTATACTTTTGTCATCATCAATATTTGCAGGGGAGGTGGGAGGGCAGGAGTGGGGAAGAGGAAGGGGTGGGAAAAAAAGGAAGCAGAGGAACGCTTTCCGTTGGGGAGCTTCAGAAAAGCAAATCCGGGTCAACCGAGACTGATGCAGCGTGGGGCGGACGCTCAACTCCCTGCCTTCCCCTTCTAGGGTTCAAACTTTTCGGAATTAATGTATTTTTTTCCTCCCTCCCTCCCTCTCCTGCCACCTCTCTCACCGCCGCTTTCTACCTCCACCTCTCTCCCTCTCTTCGTGAAGCGCGTTCGTTCGTTCCATTAAAACACGGTCATAATTTCAACCCCGTCAGTCTCTTACCCGTGCTAAAAAAAAATAAATAATTTGAGATTTTTGCCGTTTGACGAAGGCTGTTTGAATTTTTCGACAGTGACGCATTCGGCGCTGACGCCCTGCCATATATGGTTCCGATTCCGAAGTGGGGGCAGATTGTGAGTAGGGGGCTTAGTAAATTACTGGAAAGGATTCGACATGCTTCGGAGTAATGCGTCCGCCTTCCTCTTTACTAATCATGATCATTGATTGACGCATGTGCGTATTGTGAAACATTATGATGCCTCTGAGCTTTCTGTGGTGTCTCCCGACCGTATGTATTTCTGATGCGTTATATTTTTTGCAAAGAAAATTTTACACACTTAAAGATGCGTTCTTCAATGGTGGATCAGGACTATTTAATATGATTGTGGGTAGCGAAATTGTATTCCATTGGTGGTATTCATAGCCCAATAATTTAGTTTTGAGCGTGTAACTCTTCTTGGTCAGGCATTGTATTTTTTTAACCGGCTGGACTAGCCTGGGGGTAGCATGGTTGCCGATTATCCCAAAGATCGCTGAGTGCCCAAAGACATTGGCGCTGTGTTTGTCCAATATGAGTTTTCATATGATTTGAAGAGGTACTAAATGGCCATAGCCGCCAACACACCTTAAAAACAAAGTACTATACTATTGTATATTTTCATTATATTTGCATCCATTTTTATTAAATTACGTCCTCTGTAATGAAAACAGATCTCTATTCTCAAGTATATTTATTTACCATGAAGTAACACCGTGGGTGAGTAGATTGATAAGTTCTTGGAATGGAATACTCTTGGAATGAGTAGATTTATAAGTTCATTAGAAACTGTTGCCATGAATATTTTACTGTAGCGTTAATGGTATATTATCGTACATTAGTTATCTTTGCGGATCGTTGGTTGAAGAATGGCGCATAATAATGCATTAACCATGGCAAAGTTTTTTGGAATTTCGAAGGTAGACTTATCTTCGGATTAAAGCAAGACTCCTTGGAGGGGTCCGTATTCTATCTTCACATTGATTTCTCCGTCCAAGGTTCTATTTTAGGTCTTAAGTCATCGTGGGCACCCGAAATCTGGCGGAGAGCCAAAAGAAATTATCGTGGGCGAACCGGGGTGGTCTATGCGGGAAGATTCGGAGGAATACTTCTTGATCACACACCACATGCCATCCGATAAATACCGTGAAGATTCCACCGGGCTTTCCGAGTCTGCCACCTCCTCCTTGCCAGAGGATTCTTCGATTCCAAACTCCATTCCCCCAACCCCCCACAGACACACACACACACACACACCACCTCCATCTCTTTCTCTCCCCCTCTCTCTCTCTCCTCCCGTTCCCGGCGGCAAGGTCCCTAAAAAAATGCTCCAACACTCACCCCCTCTCAGGAGCTTCTGTTTTGAAATTCTTTTTTGTTGAGAATTAAATGCAGGGTTCCTTTTTTATGTACCCCTAGTTACTCTACATTATATGTATATCCATTCATTCTATTGTCCATCATTCCTGTTTAGAGTAGTGTAAATGTCATCCCCATCTTCTACTTTGGCCTCATCTTCACTCTCCTCATGGCCCCCATCTTCTTCTTTTTTAGCCTCTTCTTCACTCTTCTCATGGCCCCCATCTTCTTCTTTTTTGGCCTCTTCTTCACTCTTCTTGTGGCCCCCATCATCTTCTTCTTTGGCCTCTTCTTCACTCTTCTCATGGTCCCTATCTTCTTCTTTGGCCCCATCTTCCCTCTTCCCATAGCCCCCATCTTCTTCTTTTTTAGCCTCTTCTTTACTCTTCTCATGGCCCCCATCTTCTTCTTTTTTGGCCTCTTCTTCACTCTTCTTATGGCCACCATCTTCTTCTTTTTTGGCCTCTTCTTCACTCTTCTCTTTGCCCCCATCATCTTCTTCTTTGGCCTCTTCTTCACTTTTCTCATGGTCCCCATCTTCTTCTTTGGTCCCATCTTCACTCTTCCCATGGCCCCCATCTTCTTCTTTGTTTTCATATTCACTCTTAGCATGATTACCATCAACTTATTTTAATTTTTTAACTCGGGTTAGATTTAAACTAAAGTTGGGGAAGAAACCGGCTCCTAAAGGGATTCATCTGTTAAAACGTTGCCTAATTCTTGGGCTAGTCCTTTACTTACAACTTCACTTATAATGTTATGACCATTGTCCACACTAAGTCTGTTATGCACACAGAAATTCAACACCTGCTCGCTGCATAGTACGCAATTTTCCCTGGTGGATTTACCCCTTCCACTCCCGCAGCCCCTCTCTCGTGGCGAGTATCACCTCGTCACCCTAATACCATCCGCGTTCTCCTCCGCCATCCCTCCCCGCCGAAGAATACCGTGAGCGTATCCACCACGCGTCAGTGGCGCTGCCGATGAAGGCTACACGGACACGGACCGAACGACAAGCCGTGATTCTCGGCAAGTTTTGACGTGAGACATGAATAAGCGATCAATGCAGTATCGTAGCAGTCCCCACACATCGCCTCAGGAGTGTAACCGTGGAAAGTTTGCCAGACGTATGCGATTTTGCGAGTCGGTAACTCTCTCGGCGTATTCCTGGGAGCGACGGAATCACTTCATCGAATGAAGTTAGCCGATTGAATAGGAGTTCGGCCTTCCTTTAGGTGTTTATAGATATGTAAGTGAGGGTATCCATTGAGAATGTTTCCTTTCTCATCAAAAAGTACGCGACTGCATTTTCAAATTTGAAAAGTTGGTTCCGCATCTTTGGACTGCCATCAATGAATCTTGCAGAGAGTATTGGATATATAGAACCGCTGGAATCATGATCCTAATTCCTTGAGTTTGAGGAAAATATTAATTATCGCGAAGTGAAAGTCGATAATGAGGCTCGCTCGGTCAACATTTTTTCACACCCGCTTTCTGACTCTAAAAAAAAGTGCTAAATTAGTTCATATTTTATCGCCTTACTGGCAGAATAGTAAGAAATTGGATAATTTTTAAACAATTAGTTGAACGTCATCTTTCGTCTTTTCATTATCTAGTGTTACTCTATTCTATGTTGATAATGTGCATTGATACGGAGTCAAAGGTGTTTCCTTCAGACAAGCCCCCATAGGTCAAGTCTAGCAGCTAAAAATATATAATCTGTCGCAAATAAGAATGTGAACTGCCATAGTGGTAGAATGAACTCCCTTTATTAAAGAATCAAAGTACCTAAATCTCCCGGGGTTGTTGCAGCGAAGAAAGTGCATTTGCTAAGTGCATCGTCTCAATATGATTACCGTAATTCTCACATTTGTGTGGTTGTAAAACTGGTTCGACCTCGTGGAAGATCATTTCTTTCTCATGGTGTGTACTTTAATAAGTCTTTAATATATTGATTTTTTTGTTTTTAATAAGAGAAGGACAGGGGACAACTTCCTTCTTATTCAGCAATAAACTCCAAGATTTCACCATAACTGTTTAAATTGAGTTAAAATCTATCATTCTAATCTTTATACTATGAACACTAAAATTTTAGAGCGACATGGAAAACTTTTATGATCCTGACTTTTCGTAAATGGAATACATTTGGAGAAAATTTTCAAATTTCAAAAAAAATTTTGGAAATAAAGTGAATATGAGATAAACTGAATGCATACGTTTTATAATATATCAATATACTAATTATAAAAATGATTTACTACCATATTGAGGTACAGCGGAAAAATCCTCAATGTTCCTTATAACATTTCCTAACTATTTTATATGGAATATTTTGCAGTTCAACATTAATATATGCAAATTGTTGAAGGCAACAAAATTGGAAGGAACTTTAAAAGTTTTCCCTACTATATATTCACACTTTTCTCTAAATATAAGTAGCTATATGTATAGGAAAATTAGGGTGCCTTTCAGAGATTATAATTTTAAATAATAGGTTAAATTTATATTTTACCCGTATACACTTATTAAGTTCACAAAAATTCATTAATCTTTACATTAATGTAACCAAAAGCTACTGTTAATTTTCCCTGATCCAAAGACCAACTTACACAGTCTTCAATAGCACATTAATAATATTTTTGCTTTTTCCTTTAGTACAAGTTGTAGTCTCCTCAGTAATCAATATCCCAGCCGTTGTCATATATATTGGGTGTGGTATGTGAGGAACGGATATGAATAGCGAGAAATTTAAGCCCGGTGGAACACTGCAAAGGTGAAGGTGGAAACTACCGTAGGATATAAAAACAAAAAAAAAGTTGAAGAGTCGGATATTATTCTTGTGAAAAATATTCTCTAGGATTTCCATCTCGTCTGGATGGTGAAATCTTTTCGCTTATGTAGTATTAAAGACAGCGAAAAGATGAAAGAACAGATATGTTTCCGTCTATATTTAATTGATTTTTAATACACTAAAGGCTGTGACAGAGTAGCATAGCAGACAGAACAACATTTTGTTCTGGAGTTCGGTCTTAAAATTTTTTTCAATCGTGAGACCTGGAAAAGCATCTAACCCATACTTCATGTTAAGGATCCGTTGAGTGATAAAACTTCATCTTCTTCATCAAAGAATTACCCTCGACGTATGCAGCGCGTCTTTCAAGCATTGCGACTGACGAACAAGACCGCAGATATGAGAGGGGACTTTAGAGGACGTGTACGTCAATCCTTAAAATGTGCAACTGAGTCTGAGATAAGCAATGGATAGTTCAGGCGATGCTAATTTCGCTTGCGTACATTTTTTTTCGTTAACGCGGGCATTTCCGTTTCTTTGGAGGAAGCGAAAGATTCCCGTGGCTTTTGTCAGGGTCGATACGGTTGTGGCGCCCTAATGCGAGAGACTTTACAGACGCCGTGGTTTCGGATGCATTATGTTCTTTGTGTGGGCCTGTGTGAGAATGTCTGTGTTTCGTTCTCTCTCTCTCTCTCTCTCTCTCATCCCTCCCTAAACGAACGCCTTTCATTTTCCCTTTATTTTCACTCTTTCCACCCGCCCGGCCACCACGTCAAACACTTCCTCCCCCCACCTCCCTCCCCAGCGCCTCCCTCTCCCATCCAATCCTTCCGAATGATTTCTCCGGGCGCCTCCAAACCTGCCCCGTCACCCCTTGGCGTCCTAACGGGTGCCAACCCTCCGGGCGGACGTCATCGGAAAATGGCTCTCACATGTATCAGTGTACCCTCTCTCTCTCTCTCTCTCCTCATGCCCCATATCACTCTCTTTCTGTTTCACTCGACCTTTCGCGTTGCTGAGGATCCCTGTTTTTCGATACCGTCGCCGTGCTTTTTTTCGATATCCTCCCGTTTTGCCATGCTCATTAACGTGCCTCCCTCTCCCTCTCGCGACATTTTTTTCGTTTTTTGTTTTTGTCGAAATAGAGAAACAAGTGAGCGCGAGTGATTGGTTTCGTGTGTGGGAAGTTTCACTCCCGACAGAGTGGAAAACGTTGAGCGTGAAACCGGCGAGTGAGATAGAGAGAGAGAGAGATATTCACCGTCGAAAATAATTTGGCTGCATACGGACCTCCAACCCGCCGTCCGACATTTTCCCCATCGGATGTTCCGCAGTTAAGTCCGTCCCCGCGTCCGCACGGTGGCGTCTCATATCTCCCCCTAGTTTTTTTTTTCATTCTGGTTTCTCCTGGAAGACGTCGACGTAATAAGAGTGCTGCGGAACATTTAATCAGGGATAGAAAAAGTATTCAGTACCTTATACCTGATATTTTTTCTCCAGAGCATATTTTACCCTGCTTAAACCCCTCTATTTCTCTCTCTCCCTTGAGATATTACAGACTCGTAGTGGAAATATACCGCTATAAAGGAAAATGTGGTAGAAAAGTAGGAAAAGTAGAATTTTATTAATCCTTAAATACTCCTTCTGTATTACACTATATTCATGAACAATTCGTTGAACTGAAAAAATGTTGCGATTTTTTTCTTATTAGTTAACCTTGCTATTATTAACCGTTGTTATTGCTAACCGTTATCACGGATGTGATGGTGATTAAGTGATTTCCCAAAAATTTCCTGCACAAAAAAATTCAAGAGATGAGTGTGCTCACGCATTACTGTAATTCAAATCAGGAAAGTTCTTAGTAAAAATGTACAGGACAAGTTCAATTTCATCGGCTTAAACTCTGCATCGTATGTCCATATGCTACGATCAAGATAAAATTAAACCTTTGCCATATATAAAATTAAATGTGAATTATTATATATCATATATAAAATTTAAAGAATACATTTTTGATTCAAATGTCATTGATGGATTCAGGCATGATTTGGTGGATAATACATATTGAAATAACCTCACTAAGCAACTAACTCCTCATCATAAATTTACTAGAATACAGGGTTTCAACTTTTTCAAACAACTTCACATTCAGATACAGTAGTATAACCAATTCTTTTCTGTACTTGCACTTTAAAATGACTGCATAAGTCGAAATCAGAACATTTTAATACGTTTTTAATGTGGAGTTGCTTAAAGGACTTAGTTCAATTAACTATCGTTTTTATCTAGGAAAAATTCCAAAGAATAAGATATTTACCATATAAATTCATTTAATTTGCACTTATACGTGTTGTCTTAGTGAAGATTCATATACGAATGGCTTTACAGATTAATCAACGAAAGTTTATGTGGCGAGAAATGTATTTCTCGTTTACGACCAAGAATTCATCCGCGACATGAGGTTTTAAAGAAGGATATAGTGCGGAGAAAAAGAAAATTAACATTAGTATTATCATTTGATATGCAAGTACGAAAGACACAAAAGCATTTGAGACACAAGTACGAATTATCTATAAGTTTACAAAATTATAAAGATATACAATTTAACTCACTAAACCTATTTATATTATTTATTTGTTATTTTAAAACCGAAAAACCAAATTTGTTTCTTTTAGAATACGGAAAAGCGTTGCTTGAGAGTCATCCTAAACATCTACTCCACATATGTACATGATTGTTATCAATTTATAAAAACATACGAAAAACATCTGTTTGAGCGTCATTATATATTACCACCAATTATTTAAATTCTAATGGAACTTCGTTTCCGGTACGAATAGTATTTCAACATTCAAATTGGCAACATTGAACCTTTATATAATATAGATAACACTTCCCCAATTATAAGAAGTATAATTTTTTCTAAAAAATGCAGTTCATTTGTAACCTAGTAGATGAAACTATATTCAATCCGATTCTCTTACTTTATGATTCCTATTTTATTCTATGGAGAACATTTCCGTTGGCCAAAAGTCCATTGGATTCCATATGAGATATGTTGCATGAAAAGTTTCTCTGGGAATTTGGAGGAGATACTATACATAAAACATATGCTAGGACTTAAACACTTTAAGTACAACATATGCATCGAAGAATATCAAATATATATATATATATAGTAAAGAATTAAATTAATAAATTTATCAAAGAATTTAAAGTTTAAGGTCCATCACTTCAAATTTATGTTTATTTGAAGAAATATACAAAGATTTGGTACTAAATGCCCTACAAAGACTACCTATGCGTGAAAATGGTTGTAACTTACAAAATTGTGGAGGGAATTATACTGTTATTGATACCAACTTCCATGGATCCCAATTAAACAAAAAGTACCTCAGCAGTTTATCATTATATAATTTATTATTCATAATTTACTTAATCTTTCTTATGAGTTTGTAACGTTGCTGAATAGTTATGTCACTCTCGATGATGACGCTATAAGATGACCCAATTATATCAGAAGCATAAATATCATACAGCTAGTTTCATACTATTACAAATAATTTTTAGACGTCTCTCATGAAGTATATTATTTTGAATAAAAATCAAAATATTGTACCCTCGTGACCTGGAATGTTCCAGTTCGGCAACACATTATTAATTCCGTCAGCCGTCCGTCGGAAAATTCACTTGCCCCTATTGAATATTAAAACTAGGTGACACCATCATTTAATCTGGTTATTTTTGAATGGTGTCACGCTTGGCTGCAGAGATATTCCCTGCTCCCTCATCCATGGCATCCGTTTCCTTACCCCACCCCACCCCCACCCCCAACCTCCTTTTGCTTCCCATCTCAGCCTTACTACCTGAAAAAATGTCGACTCTTAGAGGTTGATATGAGGGGAATTGAAAAGTCTGAGGGGAATAAGGGTATTGGGGCGAGGGGGAGGGGGGGTGGTTGTGGTGGGTGCCGGAGGGAAACCTCTTCGTCAGCACCGTGTCCCCTCGGGATCTCGTCACGCGATAAATCAATCTCTAGGGATTGGGGCGAGACTAAAAAGAGAAAAAAGGGGTGGTGGGTGGGTGTCGCCGGGTTGGAGTGAGAACAGGGTGTGTGTGTGTGTGTGTGAGGGCGGGGTGGGGGACTCACATTTTCGGGGACGCAACCGTGAATGAGTGTGGCCAGCAGTTTTGTGGATAAGTGCCCGCTTCCCTTGGGGAGGACGAAGTCACTCCTCACCCTCCCCTCCAGCATGGTGTGCCGCCCTCCCCTCCGCCCCGTCTCAACATATCCGGAGTCCAGACGCTAAGCCATCGCCACCTTTAAAAAATCCCACGTAGTGTTCCATTCCGCATTGCGGGAGTGAACACTCCTTCTTCCCCTCACTCTTCTCTCTCTCTTTCCTTTCCTCCTCGCTCCCCCCTCTCTTTCTCTCTCGCTGTCTTTCTCCCCCTCTCTCTTATTCTCTCAATCTCTCCATCTCTCTCTCCACGTTTCTCACTCTTCATCTCCCTCTCCACCTCTCTCACTCCATCTCTTTTTTATCTCTCTTTCCCCACTCTACTTATCCATATCCCCCACCCTCTTCAACTCTCTCCCACTCTCTCTCCACTTCTCTCTCTCTATACACCGCTATCTCCCTCTCCATCTCTCTTTCCATCTCTATTCTCCATCTCTATTCTCCATCTCTTTTCTCCATATCTTCCTCTCTCTTTCCTCACTTTTTCTCCTCTCCTTATTTCTCTCCCCCACCCTTTTCCACTCTTTCTTACTCTCTCCCTCTCTTTCTCCCTCTCTATCTATCTCTCCCTCTCCATCTCTCTCTTCATCTCGCCCTCAATTGCTCTATCCATCTATGTCTCTCCATCACTCTCTCCACATTCATTTCTGTCTATCTCTATCTCTCTCCTCTTTCTCTCCCTCATTCTCTCTCTCTCCCCTCTCTCTCTCTCTCTCCACATCTCTCACTACTCCCCTCTCATTTTCTCTCTGTCGCCCCTTCCATTTTCCGTTCTCTCTCCGTCTCCCCTTCCCTCCACCTTCCTCTCCCTCTACATCCCCTCCCCTGCATACATTTATTTTCCAAACCGCGCCCCAGAATTAAATGAGATATTTTCCCTACCCCGCCACCCATATTCTGTGGCCCCACTTTTTTTTCCTCCAATCTCAGTTCCTTCATCTTTAGTCCCTTCCCTCGAAACCGAATTGAGAGTTCCCTTCTGTCTCCTCTCTGAATTGTCACACTTTTTCGACTGTTTTTTCTTTGGGGATCGAATTTGTAAAATTCTCGTGGTTTGTGTAATTGAGTTTTTTTCTTTTAGTTACCACGGTACCTCTTTGCCTAGCGTGCAGACTTTACTCCTCATTTGTGAAATAAACGTGGGCTTTGAGGTGCTGAATATCAAAGCAAGGAAGTGGCTTATTCCATACAGATGACTGAAGTGTATTAAAAATAGTAATTCTGTTCAATGAACAATATAAGTACCTACAATATTTCTTACAGATTAAGATCCGCTTTTTGATTTGACGTAATAATAGTATTAACTCACTTTATTACTTATTCTTCTTATTGTAAGTGTTTAAAGAAAGATATCTCTATATATCGATCTGATGTTCCTGTTTTGAACCTTACAACGGGTTTTAAATTGTAAATAAATGAAATATCGTAAATGCGTTCAACGTAAATTGGGATAAGTTACCATGGTAATATTAAGTTAAATAAATCGTTTCAATAATCCGCAGGATAATTTCTTCTTTTTTACTCCAAACTATAAGTAGTAAGCTCAGTTATTCCACAAAAACCGTGCCAGGTTACAAATGGATATGGCTCCAAAACGGTGTATTCTTTAGATTTTTTGACTTAATGATAGAAAGATTTAGCGCATTATATCTATTACTGTAATAGGGATTTATCTTTATGTTGGATGTAGATTTGCTTATACAAATTGTTTTAATGTTAAAAGTGGTATTTTTCGTTTTAACTCAATATCTTCGAGACAAATAGACATTCGTAAAAAATTATATGCCTTATTTTGGAGTTCTATAATGATCACATCCATATCATTACTTATTCTAATAATTAAGAATTGAGAAATAATATTTATTCAAGATTTATAAGCTCATTGATAAGCCTAAATAAATTATAACCAAGAATATGTTTATACAAATATCATATATTAGTATAAATATATGATCATAAAGCCATATATTATCACAGATTTAACAGTAAAGTATATTGTGTTCTTAGAGATTTTCTATAATTATATACTTTTTCAAAAAGACATTTCCTTTCAATAGCCAATATACGTAAAATTTCTAAAAATAGATTTAAGTTGTGTCAAGACGTTAACTAGCCATTTGTGTGCATCTCCAGTGCGTAGTTTAAACTTCTCTGTTCGACACAGACAACCATGCTTTATATTCCTTTCTTGAATGAAATTGAACCCTGAAATTGTTGAAATCCAGTTTATGTTCCAAATATTTTGAATTTTTGTCAATAAAGTCTAAAGGTATTGAACCCTTTCTACTATGGTCCATTTCTTGTTTCATTTTTTCTTGAAATTCGTCCCATCAGTAGGCGAAGCAGGATCTCCGCAGCCATTTTCTCATGGCTCTTCTGGAGCCTGGCTCTTAATCTTCTCCTGACTCTTCCTTATTTTTTTTACTTTGTGCCTCAACCGTGTGTGATCGCCTCTCCCTTCCCAAACTTTCTCTCGTTTGCTCACAAACGTTCGGATTTTCCGCGAGGAAGCTTTCAATGCCACGTTTCCTCCTTCACCACCAAGCTGTTACGCCCTACTGTACCCTCTTCACAGTCCATCCATTTTACAGTTTCAATGCTTCCTTTGTCTCACGCCTCATCTTGTTTTACACTTTTCTGCGGTTTAACTCCAGATTCGGCGCCCTCTGCGTCTAATGAGCTCGATCGTTGCTGGATAATTGCCAGAAGTGAAATTTTTACTAATTTGATCAAGGGAGGGGACAACTGTTTCACTGCCTTTGGTTAAAAAGTAATATGACACTTTTTCGCACGTATTGACTTTATTAATTATATATAATTTGATAACTGCTTTCAACGAATAAATTCAATACATGATTCATAGTCTGATGTCATCTTTCCTGATGATGATGCTGTCGCATTGAAACCCTGGGTCGCAATAAATATATATTTTTTGGAAAATCGCTCTTATATATTACCCAAAATAATTCATATTAACATCATTACTTAGTTATTAATTGTAAATTTAAAAACTCTTACATGAACTCCCTGGGCGTAAAACATACTAATCTGCAAATATTGAGAGTAAATTTTGTCCAGCTGAAAGTTTCTTTGGCCATCTTAAAATGGTTAGGGAAGAATGGGATCAATCTCGATTCTTTACATTATAACTCTTTTCTTTGACGTCCTCTTTGTATTTCGTCCATCTAAGAAAATATTTATGGAAAAATTTCCGTTATTCTATTGATTCAAACTTTTTCGCGAGACCATATACACGATCTGACCTTATTATACAAATCTAATGAAATAATAACAATAACGCCTTATGATTTTTTCAGAGAGCTTTTTGCGTTGGATTGAACACACGTGAACACTTGCGAATCTATTGGTTTTGTAATCAGATTATTTTTTCCCATATATAACTGAAGATAACTCTCAAGGTCATTATTCTGTCATAAAAACATTTTTCACCAATATTTTTTTACCGTTTTTCGCAACACTAAATTTTTTATACAAAATTGGCTGAATATTGCGTTAGAAATTTTCTGTTCTCATCTAAGACACATGGATTTGCGTTGATGTGAGGAGAATTTTTTAATATTTAAATGAGGAGACAACTGGTATAACTGTTTCTAAACTTGTTTACGACTTAATCAAGCGAAGTTTAGAAAATTTGTACGTAGCAATTTTGTGGCTGTTTTGTCGCAGAGTTCATGTTAACATTGAGGTAGCCTCGCGGCACACCCCGGTCATGGTCAAGCTCAGCGAAGAACTTTTTTTTGCTGCTGTTTAACGATTTTATGCAAAACTGTTCCGATGACAGAAATGCTAATGATCCCTGTGGTACGGGATCCACTTAGACTCGGTGACTCTTCAGCAGCTTCCCTCCGCCTTAAAATCTCCCCCCTCCCCTCATCTTTCCATTCCACCCCTCGCATCCCATCCGATTTTTATTCCTTTGGCCTTCCCACCACGCACTTCCTATTCCTCCCTCGCGCTGCCAACTCCCTCTCTTCGTCTCACGCGCCATCTCTCTCCTCTCTCTTCCCCTTCGTCGCTATCTCTCTCATTCCATCTCTTCCTCGAACGCTTCCGTACGAACAGTGGTCTTTCCCTCCATCTGTCTTCCTTAACTGCCCGCCGGGCCTCACCTCAACCCTCTCCCTCGCACTGCTCATCTTCGGTTTTGCTTTGCATCTCTCCCCTTATTGCCATACCCTATCAAACTCATCAGCTCACACTTTAATTCATTTGCGTACCCTCCCGCCTTTCTCCCACTCTCTAAGTTTCCATTTCCTTTACGACTCTTTTTCTCTCGGGGCGAATGTAACCTCATACCTTTTCTCACGACAATCCTTTCCTTGAGGTCCGCGTTGGTCGAAAAAATATATGTCCATTTTATGCCAGTTGGTTATTAAATGTTAATTTTGAGCAAAAAATGATCGAGAAAATGCATGGAGCAAGTTCTTCATCTGAAACACCTATTTGACTAAAAGCTAGTAGACTTCGTGAGCTCGTAGTTTATTTTCCATCCGAACCGTATATGTGTCCAATATTGCACAAAAAAGTCACTGAAACAATGTATCATATCACATATATCTGTTATTTCCACTCGCTATGCTAATTGTGACTCTATTCATTTTACGTATTTCATCCCTGAGAACTATCAAGGCGTTCATGGCAACATTAAGTCGATGTAGAAATGTATCCATAAGTAGGAACGCCCATTCCCAGGAAAGGTGTCTTGGGGTATTTCCATTTGAAATATACATATCCGTTTTTACGTTCCCTCCACTACTATGCGCGTAAGTACATATATTCGAAAAATGCACTTAACGCCACTGTTAGAAAGAGAAAACACCCAAGAAGTATTGTCATTATGTGTAGTATCTTAAAATTTATTGGAAAAATAACTTACTATGAAAGTTTGTATTTAGAAGCATGTTGAAAAGAGTGTACGAAAAGTCTCTTTTTTAACTGTCGAGTTAGAATATCAAAAAAAATTGTTAGTCAGGTGGTGGCGGTCATCAACAATTAAGCCTATGGCATTAATTTAACCTTACACTTGATAAAAGAGACCTTTACTTTGTGGAAGTCTAATATGTTAATAATGAAAACACTTTGCTTTCCACTAAAAATATTTATTTACGACTAGTTTCGCTACAAACTCCGTATCATTATCAAGTTTTCAGTAAAGTAGCATTTTCAGTGGAAATCAAAGTGTTTTCATTGTTAAAATAAATTTAACATCATCAATAAACTGGGGAAAACATCATTACAATTAGATTCTCCGTTAACGTTCATCTCACGACACCGGCATACCGCGTAGGCATAGGTAAATTAAGAAAAATATTCGTCAAAACGGCAAATAGAGGAAATCGATTTCCGAGAACTCCTAATTCGGATATTCGGACTATCGTTTTCCCTTAAAAAACTCCTTCCAAGGCGAGTCATCATCACCATCGCCATTTCTGTAAATATTCCAAGTCCCTCATTCCTCATTCTTTAACTTGCGTTCTTTTCATGTGCCCACCCCTTTCATACCAGCACCATTTTCTCTTCATTCCTTCCCTTTGCATCGATTATCCCACCCCAGAACATCCTCCATCCACACCCCTACACATGACAACGAGTCCCACCCGTGCTCGCGATCCTATAATATTCCCCCCGCCATCTCCCTTTCTCCGACTCTCTCTCTCTCTTTCTCTCTCATGCGTCGTCCCCCATCCCCAGCATTCTCCCGCGCACTTTCTCTCCCTCAGCCACCTCTCCCCCCCCCCCCTCCCCTCTCCGCACCCCCCCCACAAACCCCCCCCCCCCCCCCCCCCCCCCCAAACCCCCCCCCCCCCCCCCCCCCCCCCCCCCCC
>WURS02423669.1:0-16549 GCA_011762765.2 Rhinocypha anisoptera
GGACGAAGGTGGTGGTGCCACCGAAAATTCTTCACCACTGTGAGTTTTTTTCTTTTTGTGTCCTGTGTCTTTATACGATCCACTAGTGTTCGAACCAATATTATTTACATTGTGAACCTTTTCGAAGTGATTATTATATATATTTATACATATATATACTTCACGAAAACTCAGACGAGCAGCAAACACGAACACATGCACATTCTTATAAACACACAGAAAGAAACACTTTAAAGTCACATTGGGAAGAAGTATTTCAAGACTAGGTTGCCCCTTAATCGGTCCGGAAGAACTGGCTGATGAAGAATGGTTTGCTTTAAGTGTCGGTTTTTGTGAATGTTATCAGTAAGTTTTTAAACGTTTTCTCCAGAAGTCAAATAAAAACTATACAATTAATTTATACGAAAAATAATTTTTAAATTTTTAGCCTTACTGGTCACTATTTTAACGTGAACAGCACTTCTGTCGTCAGAATGGTTTCATTATCGTATAGCATAGTAAAATGACGATGGGAACACGTTTTTACTCGATGTACGGTTTTATTGTTTGATTAAAATGATTATATTGTTACTAGGCGCATTTATACGTAAAATTAGTTCACAACTGTAATATATGCACTAAGTTCCAGAACTAATAAATCAAGCAGCTTGGGTGCGTATTTAAATTATGAGAAAAACAAGCTAATAACGAAAAAACGATGATCTTAAAAACATATGGTAGATCAATATAAGCATCACGTAATATTCTCTGTAAGAGTTAATTTTATGTTCAATTGTGAAATCGTAACAGACGAAGAATTTCTTGCCAATTTTAGTTTCATATAATCCTTTATGCTAATAAAAATAATTGAATTGACTTGAGAGAGACGGTGCAAGAAAAATTATGAAGACATTTAATGTTTTCGTCTCGGTTTTCATTCGGTTACATAGATAGTATCCCAAGAAAGCAAAGAAGGGAAAATGTATGTTTCATACTTTATGTAGTGTAGTTATGTTATGTAGTTTACAATAATGAAGTCGCGCCATTAACGGAGAAAATAAAAAAGTATTTAAACAATGAAAGTGACTAAATATGATCATCTTTTCTTCTGCTTTCGTATTAGCTTTATTCGTTGTAATTTCATCATTCCTAATGATATCTATTTAGGAAAATTGGTGTGTTGTAAAACTGTTGACTTTAAAAAGTGCTTGGTTAATACAGTTTCTGTATAAATTATTTCATTTAACTATATGAATAATTACTCTATTGAATATTCCCCAGATTTAATTTTCACTTCTTAGGGGATTTTGTTAAGCGTCTCGTCACGATAGTCAATCTTAGCCAGTATCCGTATATTAATCTTCATCCACAAATAAATGCCATAATCTTATATTTTTTCGCATTTTCCATTGCATGATTATTATTTAGAATTTTAGCCCTATTTTTCAATTTGATTGCTGTAATGTGTCAAATTATTTCTTTATTTTGCTGCTTTATAAATTCGCTCCCGTTATAACTGCTTCTGACTCAGCGTTTAACAAAGTCGTGGGTCTCTTCCGCAAAGAATGTCATTCGATTCGTTTCCGAAATATGTTTAGTCCAGAACTAGGATTGTTCGTACTGGGAAAATCTGGATAAATGATTAAAATCGGATGAGATCCTCCGAACACTCCCCGATCCCACCCGAAATGGAAGCGGTTGGGGACTTCACAGAATTAATTCGACGGATAGCGAGGTGAAAGCCCAAGGCACTGAACGGTAACTCCTTAATCCGGACCTCGAAGGCTCTATAAGTGCTTTCTTCTTAACGTCTTCTGTCAGCGCTTAAGCCTGTTTTACACCGTACGATAAATCTTAGATTAGAAATGCTAATCAAGCATCATCGAATGCAAAATTACTTCGAGATCAGTGTCACGTATCAAAGGAAATGGTACGTGGGAAATCAGGTTTACCGTTCACACCATCTAGCTTAACTATCATCATCAGTGTATCAATCGGAAGATTGATTGACTGGAGCCCTCCAAATCTTTCCTATCCGGTTCTAGCTCTCTTCCTCCTCGGTAAGGTCTTCTTTATAACTCCTCCGATATAATCTGCCCTATATATATTTGTCCCAGGGTCTTCCTCTCATGGCACCTTTCTTTTTAGTGACTGCGATTAGTTCACCGCGTTTCCTAAAAATTCAGCGACCATCTTTTTCATTCTAGTTAACAAGACGCATAGAGTAGCCGATTTTGCAAGTTTATACATTCCTTTACTACATATGACCTGATAAGCGACATTCAATTAAGCTTCTTATCACGTACGCCAATTGAAAAATAATAAGTTTGCATCGCCTCAGCGATAGTTATTTCAATACTAATTTTAAAATCATTTTTCCCTAATGGCTTGAAATTTTCTGGTCCTCAACCACCGTAATATTTCAATACAGTGTCGGATATACATTTTACAGTGACACTCTTATTCGAGTGTGATAATAGCAGCAGAAAACCTAGCTCTAGAATACCTATTAATGTTTTTCAAAGGATTACAAACTGTTATGCCATTTCATTCTCTCTCGTTCCTCAAAACATTCTGCCTGTTGGTCAGTGATGGTCTCTTTTGTGCTCCCTTCCGTGTTGGTCCACGTCGTGTGACGACACTCCGAGCGGGAATGTCGTCACGCGGAACGTGGACAAAACGCAGAAGAGAACCCGGAAGGCCTTCACTGTCCAAATCACTCCAGCGGGAAACCTCCGTTCCGACGTCGTGGCTTGCGTCCCATCCCACTCGCCCTTGCGGCGCCTCACATACCATTGTCTGTAGATTTTTATTTGAATTTCATTCAATATTCTGGAGGGATGAATTCATGTCGACACATGTTCATTTATCAACTTAGTGTTTTCCTCCAAGTCAGCCTTGTACTTTGTTCTGCTTAATCAATTTTCGAGAGGAAAAGTAGGTGTTCGTAACTTATTCGGACTCTCTTCCAATACGCGCTCTACCAGGAAATTTTCATTCATTAGATGGTCCAATAAAGTCGTTCTGATTCAAGAATGAGCGTCGTTTATTTATTTATAGAATTCCAATAAAGAGACCAGTTACGTTAGAGGTACCACGAGTTAATTAATGAAATATTTAAACACTCTCTGGATGATTACTGATCAATATGTTACAAAAGATTAAATAAGGACCTCTAAAATCCCGCTTCGGTAGGGACTCAATGCAAACAGCGTTATAATTGTAGTAAGAAACCAATTAAAAGAATTACAAATAAACGTGTTATTTTTATAATTTTAGGCTTGTTGATTGTCTAACATCAGTTTCATTTCGTATCTTTGTCATTTCTATTCATTGTAAAATTTCATTTACGTGTCACTAAGCAATTTGTTGTCTCATTCTTAAGTTGACGGGATTTTCTCAGCAGGTTGAACACCAGAAAACAGAAATTCCACGGAAAAGATTATGCATATCAACACGTTCTAGGTTTTGACGTTGAACGTCATCATCACGTAGACGCTACCATTCAAGGCAGGGCAGTTTCTTTCCCTGCGTCACCTCCTGCTTTCCAGGTTAACCTTCTACCCAGAAAAAAACAGCTGAAACAGTTGGGTTCTAGCTGGAGGTGTCCAGAGGGCTCATGGGAATCTGAACCCTGTTACCTCCTTCACTAGAAAACACACTACCCACTGAGTTACCACTACGTCCTTTTTATGAATACATGTTATAATTGAATTAAAGGTGCCTTTAAGCCGTGTCTCCTTGAGAGGTATATCACGCGACAGAATCATAGATCACTGTCGCAGAATTCTGAAGCTGATATTCTTCATAAAATGTACAACAACTCCTTTTAAGAGCACCGAAAAAATATTTTGATGGTGGAGCCGTATGTATATTTCAAGATGCTCCAAAATAAAATACGGTGTGAAGTTTTCATGGCGTCATGTTGTTTGAAGAATGAGGCTCCAAAGGAACGCAAAATCAAATTCGACTTATTATGTTTGAAAGTGCGAAACTTGCCTTTAAGTCACCGAGCGTCAACTTCGACTTCGTGCGGGGAAAATTTCACGGGAAGCAGGGCGATGCGTCAGAATGTCTCTCCCTCTCCCTCGTCTCTCCCGTCCCGTCGCCGCCTTCGTCACTCCCCCTCGTCCTCTCCCGCGTCTGTCTCGTTCCCTTCCCATCCCGCCCTTTATTATATTTTCTTTTTTCGTCCGCATTCCGCGAAATTTCTCCATTATCGTGTTTCACCTCCGCCCTGCCGTCAAGGCGCCTCGCCGGGGAGAGAGCGAGTAATCAGTTTCCACGGGGGAGAAGAATGAAAGAAGGAAGGAATGAGGGGCGGAATTGGATTTCTCGATTGCATTAAACCCACCGGAACAAATTCACGCCGAATAATTAAAACATATCAATTTGTCTCCCATCTTACAAAGAATTCGCCTTTTCCATTTTTGAATTTATATTTATGCATAAAAACGTTTAATTATAAATATTTGTATTCAGTAACGTCTCTGGTATATATATATGTATGTATATCGTCATCATCAGTACTACAATCCGAAGATTTGCTGACTGCAGCCCTCAATGCCATCACGATATGTGAATGCAGGGCTGCATTTTCTAGGGAAATATTTAATGGGGTGGCTTCCCTTCGCCTTCCGCATCGCAGTACTCCGGACGATTCCGTGAACTTCACTCTCGTTCGCAGCTATGGCAGTTGATGCCGGACCGATCCTCTTGATCTGCGCCATCAGTGCCTACTGGTGAAACTGCTGCCTTCCACCGGCTGGTTGCGTGTATTGAAGTTGCAGGCGCTTTTCCCGAAAATTGCTGCAATATCAGGACGAGAAATTTTTCGTCGTCTCCGAGGCTCGAACCGGCGACACTCCGGAACTTCCAGCTCCGTAGTCCAGCACGCTACCACTAGGCTACCACCACCCCTCTTTAAGCATATGCTCTGAAAATTTCTACGAAGTATTGTTTCAAGTCCAGTGTTTCGCATCGTCAACCACCGTCCGAGAAATCAGGATGGGGCGATGGAAACACTCTAGGCGACCCCCTTTTGGCGGCGGAGGTCTATTTTGATAATAGGGCACTCGGCACAATAATAACCAACGCGCGCGCGTGAGCACGCATGCACACGACTGCAAAAAAACACGCGTCGTTCACACCCACTATCCTTTTTCTGTATTCCACAAAATCGTATACACACAGGGTGGGAGAGGTTACAAAGACGCATGTCAGCGATTCGTGATTTCCACGACCCTTAATCCCCATACGGCACATCTCGGCGTCACTTCAACCGGGGTGGGGCGGGGGGGGGGGGGGGGGGGGGTAATAGGGGAGTGAGGAAAATGCAGAATTCGAGGGATTATTATCACCGGGCTCCTGGTGGCGGGAGGGGGAGCGACAAAAGGGGGATCCGATCCAGCCGATTATTTCCATGAGACGTGCTTATTTTTTTTTTTCGCCGTTCGGTACTTGGGGGATAAAAATAGTCGTAGCCTCTTCTCCCCTGGCGACGCGATGTCCGCTCTCGCCCCCAAAAAATCCATTCCTCCCCACAAACACCCGTTCTCTCTCACCCACCGCTCCCGCCGCCGCAGCAGTGGGGGGGGGGGGAGGGGTTCGGGTGATTAAGGGGGTGGTAAGAGAGGAACACGGTCCAGCCCCGCAACACCTACATCACTGCGCGCCCTGCCCTCCGCAGCCGG
Organism: Rhinocypha anisoptera; assembly: GCA_011762765.2. Taxonomy (NCBI): domain Eukaryota; kingdom Metazoa; phylum Arthropoda; class Insecta; order Odonata; family Chlorocyphidae; genus Rhinocypha; species Rhinocypha anisoptera. Next base: position 5,673 of record WURS02423669.1, read on the forward strand.
GTGGTGACCAGGTGCTGACATAGGACAAGGGCAAATATCCCGAGTTAGACCCGGTGTGCCCGCGTCATCGCACGGGGAGGGTGGTGCCACCTCCCGCGAGACCCCACGGTGGATCCCCTCAGAACATAGTGATTTTTTTTATAAATACGTTTTTTTTTATTTCTCGAGGCAAAAACGCCAACAAACACAACCACGCCCACATCTCTCCCTTTCTCCCCTTCCTCCCTCAGCCCTTTTCACTCGATAAAAAAGTTGTGCTTCGGGGATTTTTTTAACTTTCGCCTGGTTTTTCCATCCCTACTTAATCTTCCGTTATCTAAATCTAAATAAATTTCGGTCTCCTATCAGTACTTCTTTTCGAATACGGAATGACTACAGACTATCCTTTCCTATCTAGTGCTAATAGCCTTATCCCATGGTATTTTTCGTTTCTATTTTCTCTAATAATTTTATCGATATATTTATCCCTCCATCTTCCCCGCAGGGTCTTCTTTTCTCTCTTTATCTCTCTCTCTATATATATATACACACACACACATATATATTTCAAAGGTATTTGAATTTCGTTTTTGACGTGTCTAAGTTAAATTGTTCTCCTAAATCTAAATTTCTCATTTATAAATTTTCACGTTTTATACACAGAAAAATTCCATGGAAATCATTAAAAAAGAAAGTCAGTGCCTCCTTTATTACAACAAAACTAAAGTTAGAAAAAATAATGTTACCCATGAAATATGCTGCTGAAAAAACGTCTAAAACCTTAACCGTAATGAAGACATGTTTGAAAAGTACAATGGGAAACTCTGAATTAAATATTGATTAATAACGTACAGAGTAATCTCTCTAAGGCCCCGATTTTGATACACATACTCCGCTAATGGTAGTTGGAAAGACTAAGTAGGTAACATGACTGCCACACGGAGTCTGTTGAAAAAATTAATAATTTTTGATAAACGGGATTGACTCTGGCGTCTCTTTGTGGAATTGGTTAATGCCTGAAAGGAATACTTTGTTTTTACACATAAAAAAAACTTTATAGTAGCACACCTGAAGATGACTGTATAGTCAGAACCCTGTGTTTCGAAATAAAGTCTTTTTTTACGCGGAAAATCAAAGTGTTCCTTCCAATTAAGAGTTTTTGATCTACTTCAGAAGCCGTATGTTGTATGGTTGTCCTATAAATGTTTTTTTTTTAGTTTTGAAACCTAAAGCACAAAAATCAATATAAGCTCTTTATTTTTTATTTATATTTATATATATATTACAATGCGGGTAGACATGAAGTCTGGTGGCATGAAACACTTCATAATATTAACAAAGATATAAAATAAGAAAAGGAAAGGTGAGAGAATATAAAAAAATTATTAAACTTTACAGACATGAAATGCTACAAAAATTAAATATGTTATACTGCAAAATCTAATATGAACTAAGGTCTTCGCGCTCTGCCTTAAATACTGTTTCAGTTACGAAATAGGATTTTTATTGACTATATTTACAAGAACTGGTTTAGATATTTTAAATTATTTTATCCATAATTATTTACATTATTACTAAATAGGAAAAGTTTAACTATTGCAATAGCTTTTTTTTAACATTTTCGTGATCATTATAAAGCGCTAAAGCTAAAATAGTTGCTTCAAATGAAGAAAACGAGGGACATTCGCTCAGTTATGAGGCATAAAGTGTACCCTCCAACCTCTCCCAACCAAAAAGAGTCATTTCCTCATTTCATTGTCACTGGCAGCACGTTTTGACGAGAATTTTTATGAAGCAATAAAGGCTTGTTGCAAAGAACGTGCAGCATCCCTTTCGTTTTTCTGAATTCATGGCATATTTATCGTAGAGAGTTCTACAGAAGCTTGTTCTAGTCCCTCAGTAAATTCCCTAGCAATTATATGGAAGTAGTCAACAATTTGAAACCCCATTCAGATGCCAAAATTGATTTTCTGATTGAAACTTGACCGGTTCAAGTTTTCTTCCGTAATGACCTCGTACTAAAATTTTAGGAAAGGAAAAACGACCCCATTCTCAATTTGGCACGTTCATTGACAACCACAACAGTTATGCATAAAATTAGTTTAATATGTCCCATTTTTTATCAAAAATAACTTTATCTATGAATTACCTATCTTACATGTTAATCTTAATACTTTTGAATGGAATTTAATGGGAAAATTTATTTGATCAAACTACACTTTAAATATGGAATTCAAATTCCTGTTGGAAAGTGATGATGCCTTTACATTAGGTTTGTAAAATATTCCCCATACAAATCAGAAAATATTTTCAAATGTTGGCATAATGATTTTTGTGTTTATATTGCCCAATAACGGGGCATCTCATAATCCTGCAAATATACCTTTTGCAAAAGGAAAAAAATATCATAACTAATTAATTATATGAGATTCCATTGACGTTTCGTTCGTTTAATTTTTCCAGGAGTTTTATTTTTCTACCAACATTTTATAAATCTTGATGGCCACCTATCTTGATTTGCTCAAGTAGCGATGTGATCAGGAGGGTCCAAAATTTTTGGGATGTGATGCCACCTCCCGAGTTCACCTCCGCAATCAAATAAGGATGTTCATCATCAGCACCCTCTCTTTTACCGGGATTGGTCGGCCATATTGAAAGAGGTATACAGACAATTGATAATGTAACATTTTCTTCTTGAACTTCTTTCGGAGTCACCAATTCCAAGAAAAAAAAACCTCATGCAAAAACGAGAAATGCTACCTCAAGAGCTTTGAGAAAGTGTTCCACTTTCACAAAGATCTGACTTGGGGAGTAAAACGGGAAAAAAGAGAAAGTGTGTGCGCACACAGCCAGCATGTGAACCAAGCGAGCGTGCGCACATACAGCCTGCGCCTGTGGGGCCGCGATGACTTGGGGAGTAAAACGGGAAAACAGCGAGACTGTGTGCACTACGAGTAGCGTGTGCTCCGATTGTGTGCACACGTAGTAGCCAGCGAGAAAGAGAGAGAGAGAATGCGCGTGAGACGTCTACGCATCCTGCGTTTCAACTGTTGTTTACAAAAGCTTTATTAATTTTTATGTTTAATACATATATATATATTTATAATGTTATATATATGGTAAAAATAATCGATTGTATCAGTGGCAAAAATAAACGATTAATTTAATACAGCAGTAGTAATTCTAAATTTACGCATATCATTATATAACCACAATATAAACGGTACTTTCCCATAATTTTGTAATTCGCCAAATATAGAGTTCCACTTCTGTCGGCCAGTCCCGCGATTGCCACATTTTTTTCATACCGGGAATAATTTATAAAGCAGATTTTCTTCAACGTCATCATCAAATACCTCCTTTGCAAACGCAGTCTTCCATAGCTAGTGAGGCCAGTCTTCGAATCCGCCGGTGGATGAGAGCAGACGGCGGTAAACACTGAGCAAGGCTTTCAAAACATCATCCTATTATTCTTTATATTCTCCGCTACCTCTTTCAGAAATTCTGTGTAGGCAAATCCCATCCCAGATGTAATAATCACGCATCATAAATAGTCCCTCTTCGTCAAAAGAATATTTTTTTTTAAGATCCGGTGAACGCTTTTGGGAAACGTTCTTCCCGCAAAATAAATTCATTCAACGAATTCCATTTAAAACAATTACTGTAAAAATCCACGACAAACAGTGTCTGCATTGTAACATAAATATGTCACTGCTACAATTGTGAAGTATTGCAAAACTTCTACGTGGAAGGAAAATATTAGAGCGAGCGAGTTAAACCTCAGGGATTCAACGCGTCCAATTTAAAGCACAGTGTTCATTTAAAAAAAAAAATTGGACGAAGGAATTCGATCCTGTGATTGTGTTTCATTGATCACGTTGCATTTTCTTTGTCTTCGTCGGTCAAATCAAAATTTCGGATTTTGAAATTCACGCGGTTTCTCATTGCTCAATTTTTGGGTTTCTGGGGAATTCCGACAGTTGGGAATAATATCCACAGCTGTCGTATTCAGCAAGTAATGCCCACAGCCGTCACCGCGCTGCGAGCAGCGCAGTACACGATACTAACATCCCATTGCATATTGTATGCATTGAATGAGGCATTACCCTGTTACAATGACTCTCAAAGAGTATGTGTGATCCTTGAATGCTTATCTCATTTATTAAAAATGAGCTCCAAATATACTTTAAGAATCACGTGTTAATTTTACACAGTTCTTGACTTTTTTTAACTGTCTACATTAAAATAAAAGATGTGCATTTATTCTTCACAGGAATCATTCTTAATCCTTTTCAGTTTAATTTCTATGAAACCGGCATTTACCTCACTCATATTTATTGTCGTAGGTAAAGAGATTTTTAGGTATCATGTAAAAAAAAACAGTTTGTAAAAAAAACTCTCCAGCCGGCTTATACTCTAAGACATGAAATTTCTTTTCAACATCTTCGACGGATTTCTCCAAACCGACAGCTTACTTCCTTCTCTTTTCCATCTGTGTTCCTCCACGCAACACCAGTAACCATAGTATTCTTTAAACTTCAAACTTCAAAATTTCGCCTTTTTCATTTCCCAACGATTGCTATTCCAACCGAATCCCTACAGCATTTAATTCCCTCATCTCATTTTCCTTCTATAAAACAATCCATTTTTTTTCTTTTTGAAGCGTAACTCTTCCTGAATAAGACCATCCCCCAAAATAGAGTGGCCTTGATTTCTCCTAGTCCCTCATTATAGCTCTAAATTATTTTTTTCTTTGTTACATAATTTTGTTGTGTGTATTTATTATTTTTATTGTTTTATTTATTGTGATTATTCAGTCAATTTAATAGGATTTTTGGATGTTTCTGGTTGTTTTGACATAAACATATAAATAAAAACGCGCAATATAATGGAAATCCTTCAAACTGAGAATGAGGGGAATCAGATACTTGGCAATTTTCACATTTTTATTTCTCACGACCATGATTCCGTTGTTTTGCAACGTCATCGGGATATGATCATCACCGTCTGAGGACGTAGCATAGCAATGAAACCGTAGTCACAAAAAAAGACAAGAGTGTTCGTAAAAGTTCAAAATGTTTGACTGAAAAAAAAATTGAGTACTTATATGATGAATCGTGTTGAAGTCGATGAGAAACACAACCTGTTATGACTATGGTTGGGCTCTTGAATCCATTTACCTCCTGATTCCATCGAATCTTAGGGGATTTTAACGTTCAAAATTAGATTAGATGAAATACCCTAGTTCTAAACTGCACCATTATATTAATTGAAGAAATAATCTTAAAAACCCAGGGTTCAGCCTGTAAGTTTTTTTCAAAATGAAATAAAAAGGTGTAATGAATTTGTAATCGAATTTCTCTGACGCAGATGGTAAATTGACTTATTTTTGGGTATGGATTAATGAATTAATATATGGAACTTTTTAATGACAAGAAGCAAAACTGATGGCTTCCATTTCATAACAGTTGACGATCGTAGTAATGAATTAATGTATGGATGTAGTCATGGTCAATAATGACAAATGCGGTTTTGTAAGTTCCGTGCTCATGTTGCAAGATAATTAAAGTAGAGCGTCTATTAACCGGCCAAAATGGGACAGAGGGTTCACCGAATAATCCGGGGGGAAAATTGCACTGACCACGATGAAGGAATAAATAACACGAAGAAAGTTATTTTATTATAGGGATTATAGCTTGATTATCTACTTATTCAATATTTTTTACACCAACTTAAAGTTTATGCCAGCCGGGTTAGCCTCGGGGTCACGCGCTAACCCAAGGTCGCGGGTTCCAATCCCGCCCAAGGCATGGTTGTTGTGTCTATACAATAGGGTTTTTTTATATGATTTGAAGTTGTGCAAAATTACCATAGTCGTCGGAGCACCCTATAAACCAAAATAGTACTACTACTTCTACAACAGAACGTTTATGTGACATAATTTTATACTATAAGAATCGCAATTATTCCCATTGCAATGCTCCATTAAGTTCTCCACCTGGTGAAGGTTCATCTTTCAGGTTCAAATTCAAAAGGAGATTCGAATCGAATAAAACTGTATTTTAAACCCAGATTCGGATTCGAGGAAAACCTGTATTCGACCCATCCATCCCTAGTTAAGACGAACGCGGATATCTAAGATTCCCTTGTGTCTCGGTTCCGACAACGCTGCATGTCTCGCTGCAATTCTTAGGTCGCCGCCAGTAGCAGGAAGGACAAGTATTCACCAGCATCCATTTCTAACCGTGCCCCAGAGGTTCTCAGCCTCCCTCACGTGGGCCTATCATTCATTGCTCATCGCTCGCTTGCCCACCCCGACACGAGATAGTTCTACCTCGACGGACCTCGACAGTTTTTAATGCGTCCCAAGTGGTCACTCACGTAGTCTCTCAACGCGTCCATTCGCATCACGGCTCATCTCAAGACAATTTCTACGTACGTGTGTGCGTGTGTGTCGATGTCTTCATAGAGATAAATTTTCAGCTTTCGAAATTTCAGACGAGAAATCGAAAATACATAATACGTACTACGTACATTTAAACTCGGCGGGGAAATTTATTTCTGGCAGAAGCACGTGATAAATAAAAAAAATATTTCATTTTAAACCTGTGAGTCTCATTTGGGGAAAAAATGTGTATCCCAGTAATTCAAAAAATAAAAATAGTTATCAACCTGGACAAAAAAATAAGAGATATGGAAATGACTGATAAGGCAGTTAAGGGTCCGAAATGAGGGGCGGTGCTCAGTGGACAGAATTTTCGCGAGGGGAAATAAAAAAAATAAAGCTGAATTTTCAAGTTCGAATGAAATTTTACCGCGCTTATTATTTATGGGGGAATTCCACGGTTCTTTTTCCACGACCCCCCTGTTTTCTTCCCCTTCACAGTGAACCTTTCGCTAACTTTTCTGTGTCCTTGATCTTCTCCTCCCATTCCTTCACCTTCAATCATCTTGAATTATCTCTGAGAGCGTCTTTAATATTCATCTGAGTCTGCTTGTTTGGTTTATGGACATATTTTTTTTTTACTGGGTGGGGAATTTAGCCTCCTAACGCGCAAACTCCAACCTGGAGGACCAGTGGAATGCTCTTTGTCTGCATCCTGCTCTTTGACCTGTATTTCTTGGGGGGATCCTGCCCTCTGACCTGCCTGGCTTGGAGGCCCTGCTAGGAGCTCCACAGCTGTCAGCAGGGTTCACACACAGGCAACTTAAACCTCCTCGTCACGATAAGGCACGTAATTTCTCGAGGAGGGAGTTGACGGATCTCTAATTTATCATTAATCTAAGTCAGGGTCTGATAGAGATTAAGGTCCACTTTTTTGATGGTTTAAAAAAGTTCGATTTTTAGGGTGCTTGGTATTGATTCGAAGGCTAATGGCCTTTATTACATTAGCGGTGAACAGCCGGTTTCCAATCGGGACTCATCTAAATTGATTCCCTAAATAGAGATCGACCCAAATAGAATGGATGAAGGCATAAGGTTGCTAATTTTTTGGATCGCTTCCGACGAACCATACGTGTGTGGCATCATTGGGACGTAAATAAAAAAAAGAGTTACATCGATCCCCTCAAAAGGAGTTCAAATTTCACTGCTGGTGATCCGTAGGACTACCACGGGGTAAAACAATTGAAAATGAATTTTTTCCCATTCAGAAAGTTTCACAGTGAAAATTATGAATAATTCAACTGCGCATCCATAGAGCATGATAAAATGTTTTCTCATTCTCCCTCAGAGAAGATAAAAATCCTAAACTACAAAAGAATTTTCAAATTCATGAACGAACTAATTATGATTTCTGCTGAGCGCAAGTAGCAAGAAATATAACGCACCACAAAATAAATGCAAATTATTGTACGCGAAATATTTTTCATAGTAATTGAATACCTGTTAAAATGCCAACTTAAAGTTCGAGACCCAAGAACACTGAACTATCTGCATTACATTTGAGACTTCTCGCCGTTTTAAACCTCTGAAGACTATAAGAGCAGTGATAACCGTTGTATATAAAGGAGATGGGGCTTGGAAATAAGTCAAGGGCAGTAGATACGAAAAACGAAAAAGGATTAAAACAGGGTTCACGATTAGAGCGTGTCATAAATTTTAAAGGCAACGGGGTTCGAGAGTAAATAGGAACTTTAACATTAATCATCAAGAGAGCTCAAATGTAGCCATGAAATTTGATGAAATTCTTCTGGGGTAGGTATTCTACTGTGTTGATTCGACCATAGGGTCAAATTGGAATTGTCCGGGAACCCTAAAGATTTGTCTACGTGACTATATTACAACCAATTATGTATCCAGGAAAAACAAAAGATAGTGTAAAGACCACAAGAAAAATAGAGAAGATCCGTATCGCACTCGATTGATGTTTGACGTGATAACATGGTTGAACCAAGTTTTTTTAGAAAAAGAGGAAATTTCATCTGAACAATTGCAAGAAGAGGTATGTGACTTAAACGTGATATTAGATGAGAAGGCGAAACAAAGAAAACTGAGAATTGAAGTCATGAAAGGGTGGAAGAAATTAATGACAGGATATCGATAATTTTGAAGGAAATATTTAGCGAGAGTGAAGCGATAATGCAAAGTAGTCCGTAAGATAATAAATAATATAAAAATAGAGACCAAAGGATAATGCAAGAGAGAAGACTCACAGTATGGAAGAAATAATCGTGGAAGATAAATAGCGAATTGAGGATATTAACAAGAAAAACAAAGATGGAATGAATGAAGTGGTAATGCGGAGAATTCGAAGTTGTGATAAAAGAATACACAAAATAAAAATGTCAAACAAAGGCATCTTACAAAAATTATCTGAAAAGAAAATCTAGAATAAGCTGATAAAATACCATTGGATGTAGGTGATGTAGAGATAATATGAAAGTGTTATACATAAGATTTGAATTACACAAAATACAGAGGGAATGTGCAAATACAATTTAGAGGAAGAAGAGGAAAATTTATAGTGGACTAAAGTAATGACAAAGTAAAATATGGGAGAGGTTGCTATTGATTATTGTTTGTAATCACTGAAGTTATTGATATAAATGTTGAACAAGTTTCAGGTGTGAGGGAACTTCAAGATAGAATTGAAGGCATTGGGAAAAACTGCAATCCGAAGAGTTTCAGTACTAATTAACAATATATATATATATATATGTACCTAGGTGGTAAGCAGGAAAGAAAATAAAGTGATTCGTTAAAATGATCGTTATTCGAATAATAATTGTGATGACTGTGAATGCAATCGTTTCAGATAAATATGGTTTTATTATCCATATTTCAAATCCCATGAGTTGGATTATAATAGAAAAAATTGAAAATGTTTTAGAGGAGGTACCAGTTTGGCTTCAAAACAGTTTATTTTTAAAAAATATTGAAAAATGTAGGAACATAAGAGGGATATATGTGTTAAAGTTTGGAAAAAGAAATTCTACATGGTGCCGAAGTGTTATAATGAAAGGTAATGATAAACGCGAGAATTGATGTGCGAAGGAATGATAATAGGGAAGAATCGAGAGGAAATAAAAAATAGAAAATGAAGAATTAGTGATACGTGTAGATAATATTGATAGAAATTGATAATTTATTAATTTACTAATATTAATAACTTACTAATAATTAAGAGTTATTAATAGTGTAACGTCTAGCCTATTGCTGGCCCATTGTTGTGATGTTGTGTATTGGCCATTTTTTTCATTATTGTTGATGTGGAGTAGAATTTTGGATGGTTGATTTTTGGAAAGTTCTTGTTTGGTTCTTGTGTAAGGCAAAGAGCGGGGACTGTTGAATGCGAAGTGGGGGGATTGTGAATTGAGAAACTAGAGATTAAAGACTTAAAGTTGGAAGTGTGCGGCCTTTTTTTAGTTTACTCCAGAGGAGAACGGTACAAATAATTCTGACGTTACAGTAGAAATAACATAAAGAAAGAGAATTATGATGTTATGATAAAGTAAGGAACGGAGTATAAATTCAAATTATTTCTAAACCTTATATATGCACATTCACACTAAATTAGCGGTAAAAATAATACGACCTACGGTAATCACTGTGTTGGTGGCATCACCATTCTAAAGTAAAATCTCAGAATTCCGTTGAATAAAATGATAAGTATTGAATAAAATGAAAATTCAAGAAAATACTTCAGTCATGTAGTTAGTGATGAGTGAATTGTATGATAAACAATTTTATTATTTATTTTAAATCAAAAAATAAATCGTACGTCCCAAAATTTTTTAAAGAGTTGTATTTTCGGATTACGTTTGTGTTTAAATAGGAAATAACAGCTCAAGAATAATTGTGCAACCTCCATTTGGTAACTACTTAGTTATGCTAGTAAAATTGGACTTCAATGTTCAATTTATTATATTAACCCAAACGGCGAGAGATCATTTACACACAGGGTTATATAATCGGGGTCAGATCCATTCTCCGTGCCACCTGTGATTTCCCGTGGAATATTTGGAACACAGGAAATCACTATCAGTTAGGGTTCCAGCCGCAAGTGTGCAGAGTCGTCATCAGGTCTAGAACCCGGGTCTATCATGTCGGTAGCCAAGAGATTCACGTTCTGGACCACAACGTCCAGTCAAAAAGTGGTACAGTATTTTATTGTTTTTACATTAAACACCGTTGGTAATCTGCAAGCTTGATATATTAAAACCGTATCGAAAAGAAATTATGAAGTCAGAAACCGTGGTCGTAGCACGTTCCAAAGCAGCTTATCTCGCATAACTCATACAATGAATGCTAAAAATTAAAAAAAAACATGGACGCAAATGCGAAATTTACCTTCAAAATATGTCACCATCACGAATTTTGCCATAATAAGCCATTTGCGAAGGTAACAACAGAGAGAGAGAGGGTGAGGGGGGGGGGGGGAGAAGGGGCTTTGGAG
>WURS02423680.1:0-16547 GCA_011762765.2 Rhinocypha anisoptera
GGAAATGTTGGAGGGGGAGGGGAGGCGTAAAGGGAGGAAGGCTGCGGGGAGTCGTCTCGGGCGGGAGGGAGGCGCCGGCGGGAGACGGAGAGGGAAGGTGGGCTAAGATGGGTTTTAGCCGGTTCTCGCGACGGCAACAGGGGACGCTGTCCAAGGTGACGACGGCGGTGATTTCCCTCAGGGCCGCTCCGGATGGAATGTAGGTAGGCGAGAGTTTTGGGGGAGATTGGGGGGGGGGTTGGTTTTGGGGAAGTGAGAGGGAGGCTAGATGAGGTGAAGGAGAGGATAGAAATTGGGATGCTGAGTGACATAGATTGAACGTCCTCTATTGTGGCAAGGATTGATAGGCACTACTTTGTCCCACAACCTACAAAATTTAAGATGACGCAGAGGAGAACGACTTTAGCCTCACCTCCAGCCCAATTTGATTTCCTTACCAAATGCATGCAAAGCAATTTTTAAGCATTAAGTTTGAGTGAATTCGTAGGTATTCGAAAAATTTCAAACCGAAAATAAATCAAATAAAAATATGTATATAATTTATACCTGTATACGCAACTTTTGAAACTAAAACGATGGGTATAATGAATAACGTGTGTTGTAATCGGATTACAGCCAATAAATCACTCACCCACCGACGTTTTTTCAATTCGTGACTAATTAAACCTGGTACAGTCATTGCTTCGTTTCAAATAAAAAATTCTGCGTATTTAAGCTTATGAATTTGTAGAGAAATTCTTAATGTAAAAGTTATAGAGTAGTGCAACATCAAACATAATAATTTCATTGTAATTTTTTTGCTTTCATGGACACATGAGGGATTACTAATCATTGTTACAAAGAGATTAAATAAATTTACAGACTAATTTGCGAGGGAAATATAAAACTAATGTGGATAGTAAATCTTGGTATACAAGGTACTAATTGTGTTTTTCTGCGAAAATATTTTAAAACCGGATCCGATGTTTTAGACCGTGAGTGGATGCCTCTGATGGATGGACCCTTCACTAGAGCCACTTACGTTTTTGCACCGCCTTGTTTTAAGTGAAAAACAATATACGCAAGGCTTAATTTGGACCAAATATTTTATCACCCAAAAGTGGAATGCCTCTAGTAGGAGCGGACCCTCCGTCTACACTTCCGACGTTCAGAACGCGCGCGTCGTGTATATAAAGCATGATTAGAAGGAAAATATTTTAAAAGACGTTCAGAAGCAGCATGGAATTACATATAGGCCTATACAGTCAGCATAGATACATTCGTAGGATAAACATTAATGCTATAATTTCTTTCAAAACATTTCCACCATAAAGACCAATCTACGATACGGTATAATAGGATTATATATTCCCCACCCTTTATTTTCAGTAAATTATAAGTGATCTTCCGATGTAATTAGAAGTGCAGTCGTAAGAATCCGGACTTTAAGACGTGCATTCTTAGTATACTATGGGGAAATACCGAACAAACTTCGACATTTACCTAAATTTTCATGCATCATAATAAATTCCTAAAACCATAAAAATGATTATATATTTTCCTTGAAAGCCATAGTTAGCCATAACCATAGCCACCTTTATAAACCATCAATAGAGTGCGAATTAACTTTTTTCAAATCATGGAAACGAATTGCACAATAATTAATATTAATAATATATGAAACAATAACCGATCGAATTAGAATGAATCAATCCACTCGAGGGTTCCATGATGAAAGATGTTCTTTGAAAAAATATATACAGGTAAGAAACGAGGACAAAACACTCATTGGCAGCGATCACCATTTCAAATACTGAAACGGGCTTGTCATCTAAATCTCATATTGGTCGGAACCATAGGTAAAAGTAGGTGCGTATAAATTTTTTGACTTATCTGTCTTCATTTTGTTTTGGATTGAAAGGTAATTCAAGCAACCACGCGCATTCAGTCAGAGGATACTCAGGTGAGAGGCCTTGATGAGAGAGATAAGGTAAAACAAAACGATTTGCTGTACCACAAAGTAAATTATTTAAATTTGATACTGCGAGAGTCAATGATCATTTTCTCTGGGATAGGATAAAGCCAAAAGAGGGCTCTCCTTAACGAATTATTGTCCTTTGTTCCCCCGCGCAGTCTCTCTTCTTCCCTCCTAGCCCTTCTCGATTGCATAGCGGCGACAACTGCGACTAACTTGCACCTATCGATTCAAAACATTCCATATCTTATTAGGAGATTTGGTAGATTTCAATTTCTAACACGACCATAATAACGAATTTTGACTATAGAGAATACATAAATGGTAAGTGTTAATTTTACAAACTTAGATTTTGCATTAGGTATGAGTTGCTAAAAAATAAGGATATTAGAACCGCTAGGTACAATAGCAAAGATGAATTGGAATTAAACTAAACTGCCTGCACTTATTAAATCGTTGACTTAATTTAAATGTAAGGGAAAGGACAAAATTTATATCAACAATAGATTGTTCGGTGTCATTTTCTCAGTCTGTACTTTCTTACTTTTAAAACTAAAACTTCAATGATTGCCAATAAAGAATATTGGATGTTGTTCTTTGGATTGAAGAAACACTCAAGTCCGTATATACCTCAAAATTGTGCAAATTAATGATGGTATAATTAAGCAATCAATTTAGATTAGAGCATATTAACAAAATAGATATCCGACATCTATTTTGATTTACACTTTCTTTCCTCAATCATTGTGATCCAAAAAAGGCCAGTCCATTCGACTTTACTTTCTAAAATTAAAATTTAAATAAATTGAGTCGTTGAAAATATATATATATAGATAACATTTTTTCGGAATCTAAGCGCATTAGCGCTATCTAAAATGACAAAGCGGTTTGCTTTTTGCACTTCCATTGATGCTAGATGGAGGCTATGGCAAAACCATGAGGAAAGATCAATTTCCATGGCCATTCAAAACGTCTGTCGCGGGCGAAAAATTAAGGGCGAATGAGGAGGAGGAAAACTGGAGAGAGAGAAGGGGGGCGGGGGGCTCGGAGAAAGATTGGGAAGGAAGAAAGCGGTGCGTGCTTGCCTTGCCGGCAATGAATCTTTCTGAAAGGAGCCACAGACTGAGTGCGGCGATGAATCGAAAGCAATGAAAATTTCTCACAGCCCTGCCCCAATATGAGAGAGCACATCTTTTATCTGCGGATGAGATGATAACCATGAGAAGGAACCGTGGATTATTTTCGGCTTGGAAAAAATAAATATGAACAATTTATGACAATAAATAAGAGTCTAAATGGCGTTTCCTTTGTCTTCTCTTTTCTCATGAAGACAATAATCTTTAATTTGAAAACGTTCAATAATATGGGGAAATAATATTAATCAGGCATTGAAATTACACCTCGTTTAAAAATCGAATCGTATCTTATTTGTGGCTTCAGTTCAAGAAGATTCATCTCCCCGGTTGTAAAAAAAACAATCATTATAGGTGAAAATCTCTCGGGTTTCCTCCGAGTAATGTTTTCCATGGTCTCCTCCAACGTTTCGATGCGCGACTCACCCATCATCTTCAGGGATCCTGGATTCCAAGAATCAGCTCCGGCTTCACCAAAAGGAAATCAACCGAGACACCAGCTATAGCATCTGCAAGACTTGGGAGCACTGCCTAACGATCAGAGACAAGGAACGACCAATCAGGAGACGCCGACATCAGGTCATGACGGTCCATCAATCAGACTCCATCTGATTGTAATAGTAGGTTTATATAAACGAGCAAATTTTGACGGAATGACGCTTGGATTCCGGGATTCCTGAAGATTATGGGGGAGTCGAACACGCACAGAAACGTTGGGGGAGACCACGGAAAACCTTACCCTGTGGGAAACCCGATAGATTTTCACCTAGATTATTTGCCGGGAAAACACTGGATCATACATAATAATTTAAACGGTGTTGTTATCGTGAAAACGGTTATCATATTTGTTCTTAGCTTCATTGAAATCTTATTCCACAACCATTTAGTTTCTATGACATTGGCTATTTAGAAAGATGAATAATGCATACGGGTATTTTTGTGCAAAAGAAACCCTTCACAAGACTAACCTTTGTTTGGTATATTCTGATCTGGTAATATTTTTCAAGTATTTTTCATGTAAAATAGATACTTGTGGTTACCTCTTTGGGAAAATTCCACTATATGGAGGATGACTTATTAAATGTTTTCTTATGAAACGTCACTTGAATTGAAATGAAATGTAATCATTGACCACGTTACAATAGAGAAGAGAAACTAGAAGGTACAGAAAAGAAGGGGAACGCCTTAAAAAAACCAGCTTACATTTATAAAGTGTGTTAGGGATTTTTTCAGGTTCACCACGTTTATGAAAAAAATGTCTATCCTTGTTCCACTTTAACAGTGTGAGTTTATGAAAATAACAAGGAAAGATCATATGGAATTAGCTCCAATCAAGGTAACACTAACATTCCCGGAAAGAGAAATATCGTTCTGCACTAAAGATCACAAACTGCAAATGCTATAGTAACACATACAGACTAATAAAAGAACTGCAATAACTAATAGCAGAGTTACTCGAACAGGAAATTAGAAAAATTGGATATCCATTACAGATGATATCCATTGGAACGTGGCCTAAAATCGTCTGGAATACGTAAGCATACTATACTGTAGTTAAGACTACTATCCAAATGTTATGAGGTAAGACGAAATTTAACATAAGTAATAGGTGCAATTCGGTGGAATGCTGGTAATCGTATTAGCATAGTGGATACGACCCTTGGATGCAGAACGGGGGACCCCTGGTTCAAGGTCTAGACATATGTAGGGACACCTCCAACAGATCCAAAACTGAGTGATCAGGCTTTGATAAATTATTAGTTTCTGATTACGCGAACTAGATTGGAATGGAGAATGAAATTTCATTTCTAATACTTATGGTACAATTTTTTTTATCCATCATCAAGTAAATATAAAAATGAAAAGGAATGCATAGCATTTTACAAACCTCAATTCTCAACCCTAAGACCGGATTTCAGGCTAATAGGTTTTCTTGAGAAATCACGGGCATCACAGTGAAAGAAACTGATCCCTACACCCTGATGTGTGAATATTTACAAGCTCTTGGGGTCAATAACAAGTGAACTATATCCTCGTTTATTAATCCGATCTTAGGGTTGAGGAATGAGGTTTGTAAAATGCTATATAGAGATATTCCTAAGGACTCAAAAGGGTAGCTGCTGAGATTAACTGTTATAGTCTCGACTCTTAGATTCATTAACAACCACGTTATCCAGCGCTGAGCAACGAATGGCTATACTGAGAAATATAGGAAGATCCGGATTAAAAATAACACTAATGGTGTTCTGTCCTCTGCACTTCACATGAAATGAAATAGATTTTTATATTTACAAGATGACGGATTTAAAAAATTTTTGTACCATAATTATTAGAAATGAAATTTCATTCTCCATTCCAATCAAGTTCGCGTAATCCGAAACTTATAATTTATCAAAATCTGGTCACACAAGGGATAATACTAATATAATCAGATATTTATTTATTTTATTATAGATGGTTTTATGCTAAAAATAAGTGGGGGATATTAAAAATATAATAGAATATTTTTAAAATATGTCTGTAAAAATATTTTGTACCTACTAGTTGTTTAATAAATCTATAAATCATGTGAGGAAATTTTCGAATGACAGCTGTAATAAATCTAGATGAATGAAAAGTTTCCTTTTCCTTTAAAAATTGCCGATATCTATATGTTCAACGGGCTTTTTACAAAATTGAAAATATTAAATAAATTGTGTAGAGTCAGCACATCGAAGACCATACATGTAGTTTATTTGAATAACAAATTATTATAAAAAAAAAGAAATTTTGATCTACTAATTAAAGAAATGAGATAGTTTTCCGTTTTCACAAAAGTGAAATATGTAACGTCACTTATGAGTTTAAAAATATGCAATTAAAATCTCTGGCTAAATTTAAGATTCCAAGACTAGTCACATGGAAAACAAGGTCACAAGATGTGACAAGTAAAAATTATCAGATTTTTGTGCTTTTACTTTGTGGTATACCAATAAAAGCCATATTACTGATAGGAATAGCTGTACGTCTGCTTACAAATAAAAAATATGCAATCTAAATAATGATTAGATAGTAATGGTTGAAATAAATGAGATTAATTCATGAAAAGAGACGAAATGGCGAAGAAATCAACAAAGTAAAAATTCAAGATAAAAATAAAATAAATAACTGGAGAAATCTATGGTTCGTAATATTTTATTGGTATACGGTTGAGAATGAGAATTAGTATTTCCAGAATAAAAACAAATAATATAAATATATACATCCGATTATTTTTAGAACCTGTGTTAGGGTATAGGGTATTTTCTTAAGTCTGGTTAGCAGTAACATAAGACTTTTCAGACCAGGGGGCAGGGTATACGAGGATGGGAATGGAATGTTAGAAGGAAATTGAAGTTCAGAAGTGTCCAAAAATATGTAGTTGAAACAAGATAATATTCCCAATATTCTATATACTCATGTATTTTTATATGTGTTTTTTTAAGCCTGGTTAAGCTATTAGGCTCTTCAGACCGAAGATTTTTTCATACTTATGTGGCAGTATTCATAAGATGTTCCGGTGAGAGATTGTTCTCTTCCAGAATTATATAAGAAATCTGGTTTATAATACAGTGCTCGTAGTCCATCAGTTGAGTAAAACTTTATCCTTAAAGATTTTGAATTATTAATTTTGATTTTATTCATTACTTGATAGTTTACTCAAAACCCAATAAGTTTTTCCTTTTACTAACAAGTACAGTGCGATCTCAAATGAAAGGAAATAATTAGCCACGCGAGAGAGAGTGAGAGAGGCAGGCTTTTCACGTGAGAGGATAGACGGAAATTTCGTGGAATCGAGACTACCTTTTTACAAGAATATTGGATGTACGTAGGAAGCATCGAGACACGGTATAACGCAATTAGGCTCATTTTTTAAGAGTACTGGTGGTTATCACCCGATGGGAGCAAAGGGATATTAAAAAGAAGTAAAAAGTATCGACAAAGTGAGCGCTTAGGAAAGGAAAGAGCACTTACGGGGAGACGAGTCGGGAAAACATGAAAGAAAGCAAGCGGCGACGTGGTTCGAAAGAAATAGGACGGCTTCAGGAGATCAAGTAAACGAATTTGCTGGGAAAATCTCCGTAAAAGACCACACGGGAGGAGGAAAGGGATGAAGGACGGATGTCGCGGAGGGAGAAGGAATGATCCCTTGATGGACGGAAGGGGAGGAGGGAGCTCGAGTGCAGCGGGGCGAACGTTTGGAACGATTTGCATTCGAGGAGAGGGCTAGGTAAAAAAAGGTGAAAAAAAATAGATTCAGGTTTGCAGGGGGAAATCGAAATGATAACATCTCCATACAAGGTCAGAAAAATCGGGTCAAATGAGTTGGGTTGGAAGAAAAGTAGGTAGTACTTAATATCTTCGCAGGTGAAACAAAATGGAGTCAAATGAAGGAAAGAGCGAGGGCAATGCAAGAAGAATCCACGCTTGTTTACATCGGATTCGAGTGGAAGAGATAATCAAGAATCCACGAACTCATTTATCTATACCTAGCATATTTTTTTCGTTCATAAGTATTATCATTTGAAAAACTGAAATAGTGAATAAAAGGAAAGAGATTTTCAGTAAAAAATATTCTAAAATATATGTGACGTAATTATCTATCAGATTCAGAACGCGTGTTAAAAATGATAAACTGGCTTTTTAACAGAGAGACAACCCAATCAAACAGCTTAGCCCTATCTATAGCTCGAATCAGTTTCTCATCTTTGATATATTGCGAACAATATATTTCACCTGGTTATAAAAGCCGTTTTGCGCCAACGATCTTTAGAGAACAACTTTTTTAAAAAGATTCGTTTACAGCCTCTCCGTATTACTTTTATTTGATCTAGAATTAGTAAATTTAAAAAAAATTTAATTAATTAATATTTAGAATTTTTTAGTCTACATTATCCTATCAGAAAACATTCTTGCTTTCTATACGCCATTACTATATTATTAATAAACGATGGCATTATTATATTAATTTCATCTCAAAATTATTTTTAACTAAAAAACTAAAATTATACTAAAAAAATTCTAAATATATTAATTATTATTATCTTCGGATTTCGGATTTTTCAAATAAAACAACAAAGTTCAGCAACTTATAGTGAATTTATCAAATGTAATTAATGATAATAGTGTCAAAAATGGTATCATAAAACCTCTAATCGAATTAAACAAAAATATTTGAAAAGATAGCAAGTTCATTTAAATCGCCGAATAAGTTAAAGTGCGTCCCTAACAGCGCGTTTGGCAGCGTCTAGATCCATACCAGTCTTACTTACATAAATGTTTGCTAAAGAAATAATAATTTTCATGTAATAAACTTTATCATGATATACTAACGGGAGTAATGTCAGCTGTTTCAAGGTTATTTTAAGAGGTCTGTAAGAATAACTGAAAAATGTACTAGGTACATATCCCAGTTATCATTCTTGTTATTGCGATCATATTTTTTATGTTTCCTAAGTTTTGCAGAAAAATTAACATTTCACCGTCTAATGCCTGTATTTCCGATTTAAAATTTGTGGAAGGTTAAACCGAAATTAGAAAGGACGGAGGTATAGAAAAACAGAGCAATTCCACATAAAAAAATTTTATGTGTCTTTCTATACCTCCATCATGAGAGAATTCCACCAAGTAAAGTCTGAAACCGTCTCTTATATTAGAAAGGACTTTTAATGTCTTCAATCTTTTGGAAAAATAACATACTTCAAATTTATGCAGAAGATTTAATCTTTATTTCAACTTGCGATCAATAAATACCTAACAAACTAAGTCAAATAAACTCTTGACATTTCGACATTTATCATACCATCCTTTTAATAACATAGTTGTAATAAGCTGCAATTGATCTAAGATTAAAACCACCAAGAAATATCCAAAAATCACAGCATACTCCAAAAGGAACTCAGTGTTACGTAGATCATATTGATTGAAATATTTCCCCAGGATCTGTTTTTTGGCATTTTTTTTGGTTCTTATGTATTTTTTTGGCGATATTTTTTCCACTGAAATGGTCTAGAGGTGGCATAACATTAGGTACTCGTTTTTTTTAATATTCCACATTCAAAACTCATGTGGCTTTAACTTTTTCAGGTAAAATACTCTCATTATAAAAGTTCATTTTCATGTATTTTTTTAAAATATGATTTTATTTTGCCCTGCGATTTTTGAGTTGCATTGAGCCTGTTTCTATACTCCTTAAGGAAAGGTCTATCTATAACCCCTGCTGCGTCGTCAGTAATGATGAGAAGTTTCGAGGCAACGACAGCAATAATTTCAAATATTTATTAAAGAAGTAAAGTTAGACCGGTTGTTCTTCCTTCGCGGGGTACCAGATGAGAAAAAAGACCTTCAGGATTGCATCCATATGAGAAGGCATGACTCGACTTGAATCCTGAAAAAAATTCTCTTCCCTATCATTCGCTATGAAAGCATCACTACCTTAACAAGATGAGCGTAACGTTTACTGTGTCGGAAGAGACGCCAACAACAATGGGCCCTTGACTCACAACCTCATCAAAGTTTGCTAATTCGGTTCACTGCATTGTTATATGTCCCGAATGTAGCAGGTGGTTTACTGTGGGAAGGTTTATTAAACACTTTTTCAGCTCCTAGAAATACATCTATATGAGAAATATACTATGAGAAAATAGTTGTTGCGATATGTTATGATACCAATCCACATTTTCTCGGCCCTTTGCACTTGAATATAATCATCTAAGGTAATGAAGAGTCTCCGGTCAATGAGAACGTAAAGTGGGAGTCTCGTAAGAGAGAGTATTTAAATTAAGAAACAACGACTGTTTAAATCCTAAATCCATGTATTACGTCTTTAACGAGACAACTCCTATAATAGGATATTTTTAGGAAATATATACAAATATATATTCATCAAATTCAACTTTCGAGTTAACAATTATATACTGTTTATAATTCACCGGGGTATTCGGAATAAATTTACGAGGCTTCTATTATAGAAAGTATATCTCTAAAATATCTTAACCTAGGGGTGAAAATGATTGAAACCCGTACAGCTTTTAGAAAGCCTGTCATAAATAAGCTTCTAAAACTATTGTTTTTTAACTTTAAGAGATGTGTTCAAATTCTGAAGACAATTCTCTAGGTACAATTAGATTACTACAGGAAGATAACATGGTCACTTAAATACAGCAGCTTAAAAACTGCTCCGAATTTATAAAACTCGAGCCATAAAACTAATCTAATTAATTAACTAGCAAACTAGCTAACTAGCTAATTTAGTTCACAGCACATATGGGGAAGAAATATGATATAATAATAATTGGAGAAAGTATAAACTCTGATATATGGATTGCAGTAATAATTTGTTAGTATTATTGTACTATTTATCTTGCCATAATTGTATAGTTCAATTTATTAAGAAACAGTTATTGCAATGGATATGTTAATTATTCAAAGTTCTAATGGTCTCCTAAAGAGATATCATAAATTCATTTTAAGAAAAAAAATACCCGATTGAATGGCTAGCTGATTCTTGCTCATTCGTTTACCAGTTTCATAATCACTTCTGTTGGGAAAGTCTAACACCTATGTCATTTGCCTCTCCATGAATCAAATAAGCAAAAAATAAATTTAATTTCATTGAATTTCTCCTACAAAACGATTCATGCTTTTTGTTCTAAGTATTATTTTATTTCTAAAATATTCTTTTTAAAGTCTTGCAACAGGAAATGCTTTATTTTAAATGAATTTTTGCCAGACTGTGGCCAAATGACGTTTAGTAACATTAAGAAAATGTTCACCTCTTCCAGATGATCGAGAGAGATAAGCTGACTAAATTTTAACTTATATTATTCCCACTTATTCACGCTTCTTTTCCTTTTTTTGCTTGTTTTTCCCTCTGTCCCACCTCATCTTCGTTCATTCTACTCAGTTTCTTTTCTCTTATGCTAACTGACGGAAATTACTTCATATATCAAATATCCCTTTTGGTTATTACCATATCTCTAGTGGCCATTACTCATTTTCCATGCCTTCGGAGGGAGGTATTAGACGTCATGATCATTGGCATGGCCGGCTGATACTCAATTCTCCAAGCCAAGATGGGGTGGCGGGTCGAATAAAACCCCTTCCAATCTCTTCTCACCGTTATATATTTCAGCCGCTCATGGTATCCCCTGCACTCATGGCTATTATCCAGCCGAAGGGATCGAGAGTTCCCCTTAAAACTAGATATCGGTTGCTACCCGGGAGAGAGACTCGTGCAGCTAATGGAGCGCGATAATTTCCTTACGAGCGAGATTGACGCTGTCAATTCAACAGCGGCTCCTGCCCATTGAAGAAACTTACGGGGTAAAAAAAAATGAAGAACAAGAGAGAATTCATTGCTCACTGTTACTGGCTGAACTGGAATGTCATGGACATGAGGGACAGGAAGATGAACTATACTGGGATAGGGATATTCCTCTGATTGAAGGGGAAAGGGAACGAAACACGGATTGATTGTTCGGAAGTTAATGCGATTGACAATAATTTAATATATAGGTATATTTGTGTGCGTCAGAAGTAGCCACCCAACCATCGGAAACTTTTTCAGTTTCAATAATACTATCATATATTTTATATTTACTTCTCTTATGCTTAGAGGATACATTGTAAGTGAACGTTTCACTGCTTTCACCTTTCAACATCGTGATAATTGAGGTGCA
This sequence comes from Rhinocypha anisoptera, assembly GCA_011762765.2. NCBI lineage: Eukaryota > Metazoa > Arthropoda > Insecta > Odonata > Chlorocyphidae > Rhinocypha > Rhinocypha anisoptera. The sequence goes on from WURS02423680.1 coordinate 11,787, forward strand.
TTATTGTCATATGTTTTACTGGAATAAAATTATATATTCGAATATTTAATGACGAATCATCAAATTCAAAGACAAGAAAATGAAGAGTTTAACATAATCGCATCAAGAAATCATATTTCACACTTCACTTTCCTACAGAATCAATATTATCCGAAGAGCTAGGAATGATATTACCTGTTTATGCTCCATTCTGCATTCTCAATTGGCATAGTGGCCAATTTTTAAAGATATCTTTGCAATAATATTTTTTATTTATCATGGTCTTATTAATGTTACTACTACTACTTCGTAAGTATGATTTCTCTTAAAGATTTTTGCATAATCATGACTTGGTAATAAAGATGAACTATTAACAGCATGATTTAATGTTGAAGGGAATTCATAAAAATGAAATTAATTTGTTTAAATTTCACCATTCGATACTATGTTGTCTTTGTATGAGAGAAACTAAGTTAACAACCCGAAACATACATCATATATTAATAAACTTTTTGCGTAATTGCGTAATTCATATAAATTCTGAGTTAAAAAAATATATATAATGCTTACTATTACATTTTCACTTTTGGTCCAATTAAATTGAAAGACGCATGTACTAAAGTGAAATAATATTGCATTGATACCGTATCCTGTAGCTTATATTTTTGCCTTATTTCCGATCTGTATCCATTTCCATATGAAACATTCGAGACGCATTTACAGAAACTATGGGTTCTGGAACAAAACTAAACTATTAATTTTTCCAATTATATTTATTTGCATTTCAAACTCAGTGTTCAATTTCCGAACTGTCCCTTTCAAAGTGCCTTGAAGAGGCGTGATATTTGGAAAGAGTGCAGAATGTGGGGGGAATTTCAGTTGGGATTGAAAAATACCATTGTAATCTATAAGTTTTAAAAATCCCTTTTTTGTCGCATTCATCTCTGTTATAATATAGAGCTGTAGCTTAATGGGAAATGTCCCAAAAGGAGTGACGGATGAACAGAACGACATCTATGCTTTGGTTATAAATTAATCATTGTTGGAAATCACGGCAGTTGATTAACGAAAAATGTAGTAGCCTAAAATAAATAGAGGATTAGCCAGTTATCGTGCCATTAAATACATTTATTAAATGATTATATAAATAAATAATTACTCACAGGGAACTATTTTGATTAAAAAACCTTAACTCTAGGCCGAAAATGTGACACAGTCAAATACTCATTTCTGAATAGAGATATCAAAGAATGGGATGAGTTGAAATTTTCAAATGTTTTAATTAGATATTTTATAGTATAAAATGTAATTTGATTTTTGAATTCAATAAAATTTAACTTTTTATTTTTATTTTTAAGATTAATTCTACAGCTTTATATCGTTATTGCATTTAAATTTTAAAAAAATATTTTCTTCCATTTGTGTAACTCTTTATGTCTAAGTTCTAAACCCTGTCTTTCCATCTTGCTGTTAAATAATTTGCACTGTTATCAATAATAAATAAATACACGATGTGAAGTCACAATGTAGGTAGTATTTAGCAGCAGGAGGGATATAGCAACATCCCGATAGGAGGAACATGGAGATTGATTTAACCACCACGAATTAGAATTTTCAGGAGGGCACCTAAATTATTAGAATTTTGTGGCGTCTCCTTTCGACAACTCTTTCAGACACACGGAAGGTTTCCCCTCCTACTCGATTTTGGTCCTTAATAACTTATTCACTTGATTATTCTGCTCTCTTTCTCTGAGCTCAAGCTACCGAATCACTCTTACGCGAGTAAAGTTCAGCCACGTTAAACATTCAACCCCCATTTTCCTTACTGAAACCATTGATTATTCAAAATCTCAAACAATGATCCTTTGAAGAAGTTACTCTGTTTACATTATGTATTAAATTAAATTACACCTGAAATAAACCACTCCTGCAATGATACCAAAGTTGACAGTGTATCCACGCACTTGAATTCAAGTTGTACGTAAGTTATAAACCACATAAAAATTTAGAAAACATCAATACTGGTTGAGTTCGGGTTTCTCCTGAAGCTAAAATTGGTTGCCATAGGTAATTAATCCATATTTTCTCTCGAAGTTGACATTACGGTATGTATCTAATATGCGCTTAGATTTAATGGTCTTAACATACAGTAAATATTTAAGAAGGCCAAAGTGGAAAGGTGGAGCGTATAGGGGAGAGTTTTAAGCCGAAAAGAGTTTCCGTGGAAGGAGGCGTGGCGTGGAAGGTATTATTGCGTCGAGGGGTGATGATGACGGCCAAGGGGATGACGGCCGGAGGAGAAGGCAGACACGGGAAATAAGAGGCCAGAGAGCCGAGGAAAAGAAACAACGGGGGGGGGCGGGAGGCTTTGGAAGCGTACGCCCCCCCCCCCCTCTCCCGCTCCATCTCGCGGCCCCCCGCGTGGTGGAGGGGATCGATCAGCTCAAAAATTCATGCTCAACCCTCTTCGCTTTGGGGGCCCGAGTGGTGGGAGGGGAGGGTTGTGTGCTGTGATTTAAATTTCTCCGGCATGCGCCTGGGAAAGACGCGTGCCTGCTTTTCCTTTACGGTCACGGGACGTTGTCGTTATCACTTTCATTATTATCACGCGATCTCCCTTGTGGCTTTCGCCGGGAAATTCCTTCCAGTGTCGGTGTGTGTGGTGGGAGAGGTCTTTGACTCATCGATTGAACCCAATCGCTCGGACTGAATGAATTGAGTGAGTGCCCTCGGGGTGTTACTCTAAGGACGTGAGTGAGTTTGGTGGGGGCCGCGTTGCTCTAAAAGACATAAGATATATTTTGGTTACTGTAGTGTCGTGGATAATTAATGTTTGATCGTTCGGAGAGATTTATGCAGTTTGGCGATGCAGGGAGATGTTCTCTATTGTTTAGGATTTTTTATTTCTAAATGATTTCATTACTTTTCAACACATAATATGAACTAGTCAGATGTTCTGTACAAATAATATCCATATCTGTTAAAGTATATTTTGTGTGTTTAATTTTCATGCAAAGGATGCATAATTTACATTTCATTCGACTGATATTTTTGATGAGCGTACCATTTCTTGCCTTCAGAAACAAGGGTGTAGTTTAGTTCTCTTGGGAGTTATCTTTTGGTAAGTGCTGTATACATTCTTAATTTAATTCAGCGATGATTGATACATGCAACATATATATATTGGCTCTGAACTTTATACTGCAATTTTCAGATTTATATATTTTCAAGCGATTGTAAATTATTATGTAAATATATTTTTGTTATTGCCATTGATGGGTGAAGTAAAAATAGTGTTATTTCTAAGCGCTTTATTTTTGTGTTATTTGACCTTTTGGATTTTTAAATAGTAAGCTCCGAGAGCTTTTGAACACTGTCGTACCCCTTTGGTTTCTATTTTTAATTGTCTATCTTTATGAATTATTCATTAAGATTATTTCTCACCGGCTGGCTGACTGTGCTGCAATTTTTGAGGGAGACTCAAAGAGTAAAAGAAGACCGTGCAGTGAATCGTGTACTCCGCGGTGGCATTTCTGATCTCGGGGACTGCTCCGACAAATTGAAGAGAAATTCACTTTGTTTCCCTAACTTATATTTATAAATTGTATGTTTAGCTAATGTTTTGCAACTTGTGACCTTTCAAGGGTAAGATGTAATTTTTCGTCGTCTTCTATCATTTATCGGTCGACTGGAATTAATATTGTATTAAGACTATGGCTATACGTAACCTTATTAGTTGTAGTATTTCTCTCTTTCATTCTAGGATGAGGTCGTCGACATACGCCTACCTACCTATATCGTTGCTGATATACTGCACCCTCGATTTTTCAGATCATCCGATGTTGTTTCTTTAACAGCATCGGATAAAATTTCTGTTTTGCGGTTGGGACTTGCAGTAACATCCCCTAAAAATATTTTCGACAAATACAAAAAATAACTCTTCAACCAGATGTCCCAGACTTATGAATTCCACTCGGGTCCTTCACGGAGTGAGTGTCTTAAAAGCCCAACATTTCGATGCTCGCGACTCGTGAAATCTAATTTAAGTCCAATAGATGTCCCTGAGACAGTATCTATTGGCTCATCCAATGTCTTACCACTGTCCGCTAGTTGCTATGCGTGTTGCATGATTGAGGTTTCTTCTTTATATATCAAAAAGGTTCATAAAACACAGTCTATTCAGGATCAGCTTCTGGAAACCATAAATTTCTTCTGCCATAAAACCTGAGAATGCATGTTAGAACTCAGGAAAGTCAATCGTGGATCAGCCTATCGTGGCGATTATGTATCGTAAGTTTAGTAAATTTTCGCCCTTCAAACAACAGTAAAACTTTACCCTATTTTTTAAACAGATATATATTTTAGTAAATTTATGCCATTATAATTATCTGGGCACCTTCGCGACGCAATGCAAGAGTTAATCTAGGTTCTGCCCATTGCACGACTGCATGTCCATAAGACTGCACATACCTTATGTACTCTCCTTTCTAAGTGCTCCCACAATTGAATTTTGAATCTAGGCTCCAGATATTTTACTGATGGAGAGAACTGGAGAGTCCTTCCAATGAGAGAGGGGAGTGCAAGCCCCGCCTTTTTCTTCTTGTTAGCAAATAGTATTAGCAAGCCTATTTCAGAACTCACTGTGAGTCCCGTTCTGTGACACCACCCCTGTACCTTATTCAGGGCCCCTTGTATGAGACCGGGCACTGAGACTAGATATTTACCAATTTCACAGCCTAAGCATCGGCGTACCCCTGTGTATACGTACATAGATGTCGACCT
>WURS02423691.1:0-16547 GCA_011762765.2 Rhinocypha anisoptera
GGACATAGACGTGTAACTCGTAAATAAAGTACATTTTGTTTTATGACATCAGTCTACGTATTTTTTGAACAGCCCTCATAGAAGCTAACTGATATTCAGTGGAATCTTATTTCATGAAACAAATTTAAAATGCTTTTATTTGGTAATAATATGTTTAATATTTTTAACCAATATAAATTATTTATTCCAGAAAAAATATTATTCTTTCCATCAAATTAATTTCTTCTAAACTATTGTAGACTGAATAAGACATGAATACCAAAAAATAACATTATGCAAATAAAATTCTCTAGCAGGGTGAAGAAATCTAGCTAGAAAGAGCAAGGTCGCATTCATCAAAATTCATTTGGCAATAGGAATCCAATTTTTATGACCGGTGGCCCATAAATAAACTATATTCAACATTAACAACATAACAACAAATAAAATAACATCAACATTATGTCCAGTCTTGTCCATTTTATTTTACAAATCAGCTTACCTATAAGTATCTTTTTTAAATCTGAAATAGGTTTTATGATCTATAATTTAGAGTATTAATGTTTTCTATTCTATTATCCCCTTCTATTCTAGAGTCAATTGTTCAGGTTCTTGTCAGGTTTTTGCACATTTTTAAACCTACATGGCCTTGCCAACACCAACCATTCAGGAAAATTACTTTTAGGAAGACAACATCGATGTCCTGGGTGGAACTCGAACCTACATCCTTTGAGTTAGCTGGTGAGCACACTATCCACTAGACTAACCAGATCAGCTATTCCCCAAATTGTAAAAGCCCATGGTTGGGGGCTCTTTTTTTATCTCTCTGGAAGAGCTTTCCAGTAGTTGGTCAATATCAAGGTTACCCGAGGACCAAATGAAAAATGGTGCCCTAAGTGAAATAAATAGCAAATCTTTAGAAATGTTGGACTAAGACATAACTGTGGAAGTCAGAGGTATTTGATGCAGGTCCTTAAGATGTGGGTATGGCTGGAAAAAGTATAACAAAATATACTCTACCAGCAGAAGGCAAATAAATAAGATCTAGATGAGGCCTTACAAGAGGGAAGGTTTGAGCAGAAAAGCAGACTTTGTATGAATATTCCTGCTCGGGCTTTAACAGGAGGCTTCTCTGAGTATGATGACGACTGTGAGGGTGTTGAAACCCTCCAAAAGAGTGAAAGACAGATGTGTTAATAATTGGGATATTTATTGGCACATTAAAAATTAAGCTTCATCTCATGCATCACTGGTAAGAGTGATGAATAGAGTCGTCATGTATCTCTCGTGAGACCCTACTGAGAATGAAAATACAGTACATATATGGGGTCCATCTGGGAAGAGTCTCATTTAAGAAATTAAGGACAATCAGCAAGGGCAGCTTGACTCACTGAAAATTTCTACGAAGAAACTTATGCTTGATCAAGTTTATGAAATAAACTTAAGTCCCACTGACTTTCATAGTAAAGCACACTCAGTTACTTGTAGCCTTACCACATTTACAAAGTAAGGGACAAGAATGCCTAAATTAACATATTGAGGGGATCTTTGTCTGTAGACAATACCTGAAAGGAACCACTTGAAAATATATTACACTATTTCTAAAACCTATTTCGCCTAGGGGTCTATACGAGGATAAATTCACAAAACTTAGTATACTCACACCCTGCCATACACCAACAAGTGGCTTGCAGGGTATACTTTTGGATGTAGATAGACCTTACCTCCATTATAAGACCCTCTGCACCACCATTTGACTTGCCAGAAATTCAGGCAGAAAACTATTACTAATACGTAATATTAATTAATACTCGAAGTACTCTGTAGAGCACTGATCAAAATTACCAGGTGAACTATGGAAAAGATAAGCAAACTAGGTCTGAGAGATCAATTAATAGATGAATGCTTATATAACATGAAACTGTGATAATTCAGAAGCTGCAAACAATATATTTATCAATTTTAATTAACAAACAAATTTGAACCAATTTCAGGCAGGATTATGGAAAGGATACGTCCAGAACAACACATATGTCTGTATAAATGAGTTAAGGGCAAAGATGTTATTGAACAGATACTTCTTCATATAGACCTAATTCACTGCTATTCATAATTTACTAGTACTATATCTCTGGTAACATACCAAAATATATGTATGTAAATGTTTGATTATTTCTCAGAGCAAAATATATTGAGAGGCGTGAAACATTGTCAATGACAGCAAGTTATTTGATTGAAGTATAATGTGTAATATTCAGAAAAGAATTCAGTAAACTCTCCATCATTAAGTCAAAACAGGGCCAAAAGCCAAAATTTGAATCAGATCACATACTGCAAAGCATATTAAAGGATACAAAAAGTCCCCCGAAGAACCCATGTGTAAGGATTGTTTTCCTGCTGATGAAGTATTTTTTCCATTGTGATCCAGCTTTAATGAGAATCAAGCCCTGAAAAATATAAAAACACCATGTCGTATATTATATAATCGGAATAGTTAATACATAGAAATTACATTCGCTGAATTCAATATTAATCATTCATATCACGTTATAAAATACAAGATAAATCAATTCAACCTACTTAATTCAACGTATGCAAGGCAAAATTTTATTTGTATAAAAATGTAAAAGAGCAAACATACCCATAAACCAACAACGGCAAACACGTAGAAGGCAAAACCGTAAAAACTAGTCAAACCCAGGAGACCAGCTGTTCCACCTGATAGAGCAGCCATTGATGTTCGGCAATATTCTAAAACTGCAGCATTATTTCGAACCGCTGCCTCACTGTATGCAACTATTTCTATAATGTAAGCATTAGGAACCCGAGATTAATGAGGTGATCACACTAAGGCCACAATGACAATGGTATTGTGCCTTATGGCAAATACTAAATTACTGTTTCATTTAAATGCGATAAAAAAGGAATACAGTACCTCCAGTTTTTTCTAATTTAGTCTTAACACGCCCTGTAGTCATTTTCCCGATTGTATACGATGAAATCGTGCTTTAAAAACCTAGCAATACGTTGGTCCCTAAACAGAGAGTGAAAAATCAAATTATTAATAAAAATTTCATTGCGTTGTACATGTAATTTCCCATTAACCAACAACCTGATGCGCAAACAAGAAGACTATTGGTATTAATTATTCTTTAAGTTAAAACATGTAATTCTTCGTATCACTCCATACAATGTCTTTCTTTAATTACTTGCAATCCACCATTTACAACACCACCAATTGACACAAATGGCCTTATTCGCCTTATTTAAAATCTCGGACGCACTCGGACGTCAATTGTTACTTTGTTACAGATTGTCATATGTTCTGTCATGAGTTCCAGCGGAATTTTAAGCGGCCCAGGAGGAGAAAATTCGCTTTTTCCGAGCACTCGAATACCATTAGCAGTAAAACTACTAGGGAAAAACATTGAAGGAATATCCAAGAATGCTTTTAGATTGCTACTTCAATGTAAGTGATTGAATTATATATGCAAACGTATGAAGCTATATAGCGATTGTATTTTGGAATGATTTATATGACCATTGTGCGTTGGAATGTTGATCATCATGAAAGTAGTAACTGGGAAACTATCGTTATTTTCACAGTGGTAGTAAATGCAATCGATGGAAGGGTGACCCAAGATGGATGTTTAGACAAAATCCGAAGGCAATGTCAACTTCAAAAGGGGCAGCAAGCTCCAGAGAATTTAGACGAGCTCTTTGCTGGTCTCCATGCTGTAGTACATGCATTCCTTCGATTAGAACCTGGAAGTTTAAAACCTGAAACATTTGAAAACGATTTAAGAGATCTTAAGTAAGGATTTTCTTACTTTACTGTATCCATAAATTCTGCTCTTATCATTTACACTTAAATCTTGAAGGAAAAAATAGTCTCCATGTTTTATGATAAAGTAACCAGTATAGAATTTTGGAATTGAATATTAATTGTGGTTTTTACTTTAAAGTACTCTGAGTAAACATTAACTTATCATACTTAAGTATGACTATCATAAAAACACTAGACATAAAAGCATAAAATTTTGAAGATTATGTAGTTGTTACTTTTGATTTCTCTGCATGTTGAAATACAGTTAATATATTTGTTTGGTAATATTTTAGGTTCTCAGAAGAGTGCATATCTGACATGATTGGCGTGTTATATGGACCAAAAAGGCCCTCATTTGATGCTGCTTTACTAAGGGAGCCTTCAACCCCACATTTACCTCGTATAGAGAGAATGCAGTGGCGTGTGGATGTTATTATTTCATCAAAGTAAGGCGACTATTGGATATGAATATTTGCAAAATATTATCTCGTTTCCTTTTATTTGCAACTTGTAATTCCTCTTTGGTGTTATGTGAAGGCATACTTTTCAACAGGTATTCTATTAACATATTCCTGTTTTCATTTGTATATAGTAATTTAATTCTTGTTAATATATTTCATAACTGGTAATTCTAAATATTAGCATTGGTAAATGTTGAATCTTTATCCTTCCTATTACTATCACCTTTGGACCTTTATCAGCTCATTGGCATGAGCTGTATTACTATTTGGAACCCATCATATCAGGATCACTTTTATATTTTTCAGGGCAGTGAGTGTCTGCTCGGTGCACATGATTAGTATAGATTTTTTTTAAAGTGAGGTATTTTTTTCTTTATTTTGAAATGAAAAATGGTATTGTCTGATTATCTTTTAGTGTGATTAGTTTGGAAGTATTTGAGTTTTTTTCTGTTTATTTTGTAAAGGATTAGATAGTAAGTTCCCAAATGAAAAAGGTAAACAAATTAGCTAAATTGTTTATTTAAAGGTCCCCATTTGAAAAATTCAAGTTTGATGCCACAGTCACCATTGAGTTAGTAGTATATAGTAACTTTAACAGTAGTATATAATAACTTTTCCAACAAAGAGATATTTTATTGTTTTCATCTTTCATTTTATGAGATATCATTTATTAAAAATCATGAGTTTATAAATTCATGTAATACATTTACTATAATCAAAATTACAAGAATATAATTTTATGTTTTATGAAATTCAAAATGAATGTAATAATACGTATGTGTCCCTCTACAACTTTTTACATATAAAACAATAGAAGAAGTACACAATAAACATGACACAGTTGCATTAAATTTTTTGTGGGGCAACCACCGTCATCAGAGGTTAGAAGAGGACTGATTAAGGAGACAAGACACTTGAAATCACAGGAACAGTAGAGAGGAGGAGGAGGGGAGGTATGTAGCTGGTTCCCTGAAAAAGGGGGTGATAAAAGTGCCTTTCCTTTGAATAGTTTAAGAGATTGGCCTCCAGATGGCAGGAGAGGGGGAAAATGGTCATGGAAAACTATAATAAATTATACAGTGACTTCTTTCGGAATGACTACAAACTAGGGAGAGAGGAGGTGGAATGGAAGGAGGTATCCAGTAGATATATATTATATTTATGACTTCACCTACCTGGGAAGCAGGAGTGCATGGGATGAAGGAAGTTCTACTATAGATCCAGAAGTTCAAATACAGATTAGTTCAAGCTAAGAAGGTGAATGGTAAAGATGCAACTACTAAGCTCAAGAAAGATATCACTACAAACAAGAGAGCAGTGTATGAAAATATTGGTATGGATCAGAGACATGGGCCATTAGAAAAGCAGACCAGAGAAAAATAGAAGCCTTCAGAACATGTTACTGGAGGAGAATGCTGAAGATCAAGTGGACGGACAAAGTTAGGAATGAGGAAGTGTACAGAAGAGTGGACGAAGTTAATTCAATAAGGAAAAGAAGAACAAGGTGGATAGGACACACTGAGGCATAATGGGTTCGTGAAGAATTTTATGGAAGGGAAGGCCCCACGAGGAAAACTGAGGGGCAAATATTAAAGGAAAAGTATAAGAGATGTTATAAAGAAGAACTACCAAGGGGTGCAAGAGAGCTAGCACCATTAGATAGGAAAGGATGGAGGGGGCTGCAGTCAACCAATCTCCAATATTCAGATTGGAGTACTGATGATGATGAAATCACCACCAGTCTTCAACCTTAAGGTTTGTTTGATAGGTGAAGGTAATGCTCATCCAATACCAAGCCCAACAGCTTGTGAAAAATCACACATCAGAGTAGTTCCCTGTGCCCTCTGTGGTTTTCCAGGAAATCCTCATCTTCATAAGGTTTTCTTCATAATGCTTTCCTCCTCCTTGGTTGTTATTCAGTGCTTGCTTACTTTTCTTTCACTTACCGCAATATTCTTCCACCATGCCTTCTATCCCAGTCACCAACAAACAATCTCTTTCTTCATTTTTCTCAGGCAATGTCAATCCCATTCTTTCTTATTTTAGTCTCTCCCATCAAGGTACTTTTCTCATCTGCTCTCCTCAACATCACCTCGTTCCTCACTTTGTACCTCCAGCTCACTCCCCCTTCCATCCTTCACCATACCCACATCTCCAAGGACTCCAGTCTTCCTTCAGCCCCCTCTCGCATTGTCCAAGTCTCTGGTCCATGCAGTGTCACACCCCTTATGTAACACTTTGCTAGTCTCTTCTTCAGTTCCTTCCTTAAGGATTCACATACATAGTAGCTTTCTTTTCCTTTGGAATCCCTCTTTTACCGTTGATATTATTTTTCTTATCTCCTTTAAACAAGACTTATCCTCAGTTATCATACTCCCTATGTATATCTTGCATCTCTGTACTTGTTCAATGCATTCCTCTTCTAGTTTGATCTCAAGTTTCTCACCTTTTCTCTAATTACTGTACACTCAGTCTTCTTGTTAAACTTCATTTCATGTTCCTTACTCTTAGTGTGAAGACCTTTTAACATGCTTGCTAGTTCTTCTTTGATTTAAGCTGAAACTGCCATGTCTACAAATATTATACACTATTCTTTGCCCTCCCAAATAATGGAGACTTGTAGCATCCTTGTCTTACTATTTCCAAGCCTTATACTCCTGCCATCTCACCTCCTATCCTCACTCTTGCAGTTTACCTAGATGAATGTCTTTAATTATTCATTTTTCTTTTCAATCAATTCTTTGTTCTCTGAAACAGTTATTTTGTACAATTTCACTCTGTTAAATGTCTTTTCCAGATCTATGAAAGCAACATATGCTTTCTTCTTTTTCTCCATACATATATTTCTCTTCAAGTACTCTCAACAAGCCTATAGCACCACTAGTTCCTTCTCCTTCCATAAAACCATACTTTTCCTTTCCAATTACTCTACTCAGCCTCCCTTATAGCTTTGTGTTAACTGTTCTTCAAATCAGGTACCCAGAAAATCACTCTGTTTGGGTTTAGTTGGACTTATCCAGAAATGTCACCAAAACTTGAATCCATGTCCATCTTGGTCCCTATGGTATTTGGAGCCTCTCCACACACTCTACAATCATCACATAATCTTTCAAAAGTTTTCTAATAAATGAATCTAGTCCAACTTCCTGCTACGACATGCATGTTTCTTTCTGCATATGCAGTACAAATTAAGCCATGATATAATAAGAAAATTTTATTTTAACCTGACAGTATGAACCCACATGCCTTAAGTTTTTATGACTATGATGAGAATACATGAATTTTTGCAGGTCTTTCAGATAAAGAGTCTGTCACCTGTGCGCTCTGGTAATGAAATACTATATTTATCAGCATATAGGGTGTGACAGTATATATGACATCCCCTTTTTTATGCACATTTTTATGGCGACAATAATTTTCAGTTGATGATGAAGGATAAACTACCAGTTAAGGTTAAGTTACCATTTTTTGATCAGTCTCAGGTTAGATTTTTCTGCTACCTCTTAATTCAATCCCTCTTCAAATTGTCAGTTATAAAGCATAAAATATTATCATTTAACATATTATTAATGTTTTAGATCAGAAAAAAAATAAGGAAATGATTTCTTCTTAACTATTATTTTGCAAGAAAGTGAGATACAATTGAATACTTATATGTGTATATAAGTTATAAACCCAAAGTTTTAGGCTCTGAAATTCCTAATTTCATGATTTTCATCTCTGGTAAATAACTATTATTAATAACTTTGTGATGTGGGATCTGTGATAATTTCATTTGCCCGTTCTTTATGTCATCACATGGAAAATTTATTAATGAAGTAGTGCCCAAGCAATTCAGGTTATCTTTTTCCTAGATACCAGATGTTATGTTAATGATATATTGGTGGTGATATGCAAATATGACTATTTGCTGGGTATGCATAGTTTCCTTCAGCTAATTGTGTAATATTCACAGGTGTAATTTATCATTACAGCACATTGTCTCGAGTGTTGGAGCCAAGTATTCAGATACGCATGGCCATGAGTGACGGGAGCGTATTCTACTTCACTGCTTCGATATCCCGCTTTCATCAGTTACGGCATGCAGTGGCCACTGCTCTCAGAGAAATGAGCCACCTTGAGCAAAAGTCTCTCCTCAAAGGGTGATTTGGAATTTTCTTTGTTAAATATATATTTCATGTTAAATTGGTTTCATACTTGAAAGCTTTGTAATGGAAATATAATGACTTGTCAGGATTCCATTTCTTAATATAGTGAGGTATTTGTTGGATCGTAGTAAACTCATGTGCTGTAAAGCATAATTGAAACTATTTTCCATCATTGAAAATATATTCAATGTGTTATACACATGAACAACTTTGCTAAGTAAGTAGAACCTGATATCAGATAGATAATTATTTTTACTTATCACCACTTGACTAGTCCTGGCATGAAGTATACCTTCCAGATGTGACAACATTGAATAACCATTTCATGTTGATGAAGAAGGAATATGATGTTGTAATTTCTTTAGTTTCTGGTTTTCAAGTAAATGTCTTTTGTGCGATGACTTTGATATTTATAATCTTTCATATTTTTACATATGGTAACCTGCATATTGTGAATCCTTTTCAGTCAAAAAACTTGTATTATATAGAGTGAAACCTGTCTTAAACTTCTCCCACACGCTCCACAAAATAATGGCCACTGAAGGAGGTGTCTGCTGATCATATAAGAATGGGGTTTGGGGGAAAATGTAGCCACTTAAGGAGTTGACCACTTAATAAAGGTGGCCGTTGAGACAGGTTTCACTGTACATTGAAAAGGATATTTTCTTCAGATGACAGCCTCTTGTATTTTCTTTAAAAGTTAACTAAAGAATTTTGTTGAAAACACCATGAAGATACATGGAGTTAAGTCTGATTTTCTTTTAAAATTGTATAGCAATTCTTTAGAAATTTACCATAGCATTTTATGTTGCTTTATATTATTGAATAATTTTACTTAGCGTGCTGTTTTGTTTAATATTTGACTCCATTTGCAGGAATAAATAAGAAAAAGTTTTTATTGTTGTATTACTACATCTGCTTTATCAACTATTATTATTATGTAAGTTAAACATTTAATAGTAATTTAATTTTTTTATTACAGCTCATGTCATATTCTTGGGTTAATTTTGTGTACATACATCCTTTATGTTAATTAAATGTGACTGACAATGATTTTCATGGTTAATTAGTAATAATTCATATTAGCACTGTTGAGATGTATTTGCTTGTAGCTCTTTAAATAAAAAATTACTTTTTCAGAATTTCAGGATTAAATTTATACACGAACTTCTTTGGAAGGTTATAACTCCTTGGAACTGGCATTAAGTTGCTCTGTCGATAATAAATTCTGAAAGAAGAAAATGCAGTTAGACTGAAAGAAGTAGGCATTATCTTAAGTTCAGGTAAATGAGATTCGCTGTTATCTACTATAGAATTGCATATAAAAAAAGGGAAATAACAAATGAGCATGCTTTTTTACAGAGTGATGGTAATTTAAATGATATTTTATGTACAGATCTTATCTATGCTTAAGACCTATATATAAGTGGAAGTGTATCCATGGAAGTGGGGTGTTTCATCCCCAGAAGTATGTTGATTACAGTTTATTAGGAATTAACATTTCTTAAATTAGAGTTAAATGTTGCAAGTTGACTATTAAAAGTACTCAAGAAAAGACTTTAGGTATGGTCCTCATTGGCATTGCTGCTCATACTCAAGGAAAATGGACCCAGATTGAATGGCTTAGAGCAAGAGGAAATGTTTAAAAATATATATTTCAGAGAAGAATGTTATAGTGAATAATGTTCGCACCACGCTTGACACTTGGGCCCGCGGGCCTCTTATGGCTTGCATCATACGGCTTACGTCATACGGCTTATGTCCATTGTAGAATAGGCTTTAACCAGTAGACCAACCATGGTGAAAATTCAAATTTATTTTAGCCTCTATCCGTGAAATTCTAGTAAATTTTAATTATTTTTTCTTGTTCGAATGTGGGCCTATGGGGAAGAAAGCCGAGATGTGCCCCCTATTTTTTCCTCTAGGTTCACAGTAAAAATTTTCATCGAGATTCATGACCCAAGTTTGGCGACCTCTCCTGAGAGTGAATGTCTGTGTGAGTGATTTTTATTAGTTTTGGATTACTTATAATGCACAGGCTTTTTATATTGAAAACTATTAACTGCGCTTACATTTAGCAAGAATTTAGTAGGACCAAGTATTATGTTATACGAATATAGGACATATATATTGAAAATGGAAAAAGTAAGGAGCCAACTACTACTCCAGTAAGCCAGTAAGGAAAATGCATGCTTGAATACGGGACGGAGGTAGTGTGATAGGTAGTGAATTACGTTCATATGTGTAAAAGGTAAAAATGGATTTACGGAGAAATAAGTCGCATTCTTTGCAGCGTTCAAGTTTAGCCAATAATTGACTGTAAAGCCAAGGGTAGACAGATTTCCTCACGTTTAAGTGGCTTAAACCGCTCTCCCTCAATCAGCTTTCCTTAGCAACTGGGTATAAAATCCCAATAGAAAAAGTTAAAATATCGCGTTTTAATGAAGTTTATTAAATATGGATAAACTTGAATAGAACAAGCAATTTCATTGTTTCAGACAAGATTTATTCAAATCCGAAACTACTATCTTCATATTGTAAAGAGTGAATGAAAATAGTCATTTTCCCTTTACGTTACATGCAAAAAATTCAATCTCAACCACCACCGTTCCTCCAAATGCCCTAAATAAGCCAGCTGCAATAATCGGAATCGTCTAGCCATCGTTCACGATCACTACAATAACGAACGACTTACGAACTTTATGATTTACGGACATCTGTCTAAGCGCTGCGACGCCATATTAGTGGGCGATGAGTACAGTGATGGCATAAGACCAGCATCGAGAGGCGGTGGTGGCACATCACCCGGCTTGCGGTGAAGAACTTCACCTGAAATGAGATACACATTCGCAAAGTCGCTGATAGGTGATGTGACATCACCGGCGATATGTGAGTTACGGAATACGACCCCATCGCAGGTAGGAGGAAGGATTTTTATCGCAGTGCTGGGTGTGGCTGTTCCTTGTGCCGTTCATCAATAACGCGTTTGAAAAATGTTGGATGACCACAATGAATCTGTTTTGACGTATGTTTTGTCGAGATTTTCTGCAGTTACGTATTCAAAATGTAGCTGTTTAGTGGTATCCTCAGAACATAATGCTCCGTGACCCGAAATTCGCGTTTTTTGCTCGGGCAATCGCCACATGGCGACGAGACCCCCTCCCCGTCGTGGTAGGCCGACTCCACCACGGCCGCCAAGTCCCTCGGGTCGCCGGGCGATTCTCTCCGCGAGCGGTGGGCACTTGTTGAGGAGGGCGAGGGCCCGGAAGTCGTGGCGCCGGCGGCAGTCGCGGCGCGCCCAGGATGGCCCCCAGCAGGTCGTCGAGGGGCGTCTGGCACCACCGCGCCGGGTCCCCGGGGACGACTGGCTCCGTCGCCGCGCCCCCTTTCCTCCCGACGGAAGCCGGGGCCGCGGCTTCCAGCTTCTCGGATCCCGGGAGGGCCCACAGGAGGTGTTCCTGGACGAGGGGCAGTTCCACGTCCCCCACTCCTTGCCGGACGCTTTGTGGGTGTCCTGCGGCCCGGAGTGGTCAGTGTTTAGCCCGTGAAAAACACATTGTGGGGCAAGCTCGCTCGTGGAGTGTTGGTTCGTGAGTGAAGCGAGGCAGGAGGAGGGAAGAAGGAATTGGCATATGACATGGAAGGATGCAGGAAGCACTGAAGACTCAAAGCAGATTAGTATTCGTCTGAGGCCAAATGACATTCAGGGAAGTGATTGGCAGGAACACTGGCAGACGATGAGATTTCACGCGGTACAATAATGGGGAAGCGACGCAGAGGGAGGCAAGGTTATGTGTATCACATGAAAGGAGGCAGAAAGTAATCCAAGTTTAAAGCTGTTCCTTATTAATTGAAGCGTAAACATAATTAGGTTTAACAACAATGAAACAAATGGCCAGCTTTACTCCGCGGAACACACTACGTTCTGGTGGGCTATGCTTACAATAGGTTATTTCTCGATAACTTTTTTATTTTTAAAGATATCTAATCGTACAAAAGCTCATTTTACACGGAATTTTTAGAGCTTTAAGGTCTTTAAATGGAAACTTTTTTGAATTTTTAGTTTTTGAGGTTATGGGGATTCAGGAAGGTGCATTTTGCACTCAAATACGAACTTGAAACGGTAATATCTCAATTGATTATCAACTTAGGAAAATGAAAAAAGGAAAAATCATTCTCATAAATAAAGCTACATTTTTGTATTCATCCTTTTTTTCGTATATTCTTTAGTTCTTCAGCTATTATGAAAAAAAAGAACTTTTTGCAAAAATTTCAAAAAAATTTTCAACATTGAAATAAAACTTTGTATTATTATTAACAAATTATAAACTACTTAAACTTACAGATGGTACTGTTACTACATAAATAAAGTCAATTTTAAAAGAATTCGGCTTAAATGCAATTCTTGCGCTTAGGCCATTAGATTATTTCCTGCGTTTTTTTCTCTAAAAAAAGAGACAATCGTTTCATTTTCGCCATAACTCCGTAAGTTTTTATGCTATCAAAAAAAAAACTTTTTTATTTCGGTTTTTTTAACAGCAGTAATATTTGCTGGCGTGAAATGGTGGAAGTTATCCATTACGTAAAAGAAAATCACTTGTTGAACTCCAAAATTTGTTGTGTTCACCAAGTGATTTTCTTTTCCGTAAGGTTTTTTTAATTACTTTAAATAAGACTATTAATGTTTTTCTCTAAAAATTCATCGTTTTCCTGTTATTCAACGTTTAGAAAACCTAAATCAGCGTTCGGCGAACCAACAGTTTCCTACAATAAGCCGTACTCGGTATGTATTGCGTCTAAAGAAAAAAAATCAATTCGTTCTAATAATAAGCTTAATTCATTCAGCTTATGACTTTTTTGATAAAACGCACGGTTCTCCAGTTATTTATGAAAAAACAATCTAAAACATGTTTTTTTAAATGGAAAATCAACATTTTCAATTCCACATAACTCGAAAAACATTAATTTTAAAAAATATATACAAGAATATTTTTTGCGTACAATTCGCCCCTCTATCAGTTTCTGCGGTTTTTTTCTAGAATGAAAATTACCACCCCTGAGAAAGGGTTGCACCCCTCCCCAGGGTAAAAGCACACATCGGCACTATATCACTTATGTTACTGGGCCTATTCCCTATTTACTGTCCAAATTTCACGACAATTGGTGTGGTCCCAAAGAATTCGGACCGAAAAACCTTCATCCACTGGACTAAATGGAGTGTTGGAGGTTTCTCCCACGTATTACCCCTTCGAAAATAGATTACGTTTTTCTGTATATTGCCCTTAATAGTGTTTGGAAGAATCAGCTGCCCATATCTACCGCTTTAGCTCGATCGCTAAGTTTCTGTAAAAGTGCATAATTTGATTTATAACTAGTAGCGTACAATATTTATAAAAATGTTTAAACATGCCAAAATGAGTTTTCGTTACCTATAAATAGTAAAGGTTGGTTGTTTGTTAATGATTACTCTTTACTGTAGGAACCTATAAACCTATGCACACATATTTAGTGCAACTTACTTAACCATCTGTTTTTTTTAATCAACTGGCATCTTTGCAGCAGAAATTTTCCTATTTGATTAAAGCTAAATTTGAACTGGATATATATCAATAAAATTTTTAAAAGTTAATTCTGTCAAAATTGCTAGTAAACTGACAAAATTCTCAAGGAACGCGTGACCGATTTGATGATGACAATGAGCGTTGGGTTTAAGAACAAATACAATTGCAGTGAGTATTCAGTGCCTTCCGTGTTAATTACATTTAATTATTACTTTGAATTATCCTATGAACATCAAAGAACATATTTATTGTTTTAGAATATTTGTTAAACTGAGCAGCCAATCAAGTGATTTAGATTCATCCATTGTCGAACTACTAATGACTCGAAAAACAACGGATTTCGTGAATTAGGCTTATGGAACGGTTTCTTTACCTTTCATAAAAATAGAATGTAGATGGGCAAGAAAAAATTGTAGGCTCGTTGCGCAGAGTAAAAACAAAATGTAACCGCTAATAAGGCAATCATTCAACAGGAATTCATCCGGTTGTACGGTTTTATAATTCATTACACTCGATCCGGTGGGAGTGACGGCGGAAACACTGCTGAGCGATTTCTTTTTAAATACCTCGGAAACTGCGAAAATTTTATGGGCGGACGAAATATTAATCAAGAAAAGTAAAGTTTTTGTCAAGTAGCATTTGTGGGTTGAGCATATAAATATGGGGGAATTCAGGCTGTACCTAAATTGTATTTCTGTATTTAAATGCTTCGAAAAATTATGTTGATTTGTATTCGTGGCACCCTATGCCGACTTCAGTTCACGTAATACTTATTCATGGTAACAGTGGCGTCCAGAGTTCTCCGTCACCTGTCTGAAGGTTATCCGAACAGGTCTAGAAACCCACAATAGACATGATGCGTTGTCGCGAAAAACTTTTCTGGAAAAGACTCAGGCGAGAAATCTTTAAATCGTGTATTTCGCCGCCTTTTAGAAACTTCGAAGTCCCCCTTCATCTCACGCTTGCCAAATTTAAACCAAAAGAGAGAAAACACCATAAGTGTTATGACTTTTGGTTACTGATTCTGGCTTAATAAATACCTCCTAATATAGAGAGTGATAGCGTGACAGCAGAAATCGAAGGCATGCCCGATTTTGATTTTTATTGTTTAATTTTCTACTGACTGAGCCACTGTATTTTATAGAAGCGGTAATAGCATTTGAACGTGTTAAAAAATTTTTATTTAACTCATGAATTTTGGAATATCATTTCTTAATTAAAATTGAAAGACCTTAGAAACCCGCGTCAAAAGCTTTTCTCATTCATGTTTCAGTAATCAATATTTTTAAAAAGACAATGTTTTGTTGGCTTAACACAAATTTTATATTAAAATTAGATTCCAATTTTCGACATAGTGTAATTTGTCCTTCATAGATGATCTTTCCCTGGTTCTAATTAGGCAGCCGGTTTCCAAATTTGAACCATTTGCACGTGTTTATTTCCTTTAATTTTATGTTAATAGAATAATGAATTAGAGCATAGAATGTAGAATATTTTGGAATGGAGATTTCATACACCGATTCCTTAATAATGGAACAGTTAAAGAAAATAAAAATATGGTCCAAATTAGGCAACTTTCCCGAATATTACTTCAATGGACTTCGGCTCAACTTGATGAAACCACAATATGAATACTGGAAATTAAACCTTGTCGGTTTCTCTAAAAATGTTAACAAATCACTGCGTTCCTAGCGCACTTAGTTCAATAGACTTCGGCTCAACTTCCTCTGCATCTTTGTGGAGAGTACGAAGTTTTTCTTTGTCTGATATCCTGTTTCCACATCCCATCTCAACTGACACAATAAATTTATACGTCGTCGTATAATTCCTCCGTTTCCAGCCATTTCCATCACGTCCACGTATGGTGCTAGTCCTTGTTTAGCCACGGGGTGCGCCACGTCTAGTGCTTTGCAACTTGTACCCTGGAGGAGATGGCAAAAGAAGAGTGGTGGGAAGCGAGAGGTGGAGACAGAAATGTATTACATATATGCGGTTGAGGAGCAGCACTCGGATTCAAGGAAGACCGACTTCTGCTAATTCATTCAGCCAAACGACTGTAGACCTTGTTTATCGTTTTACAAGATCAGTGTGGAAAGTTTGGTGTGAGGATGAGCTACAAGAAAACTTAAGTAGGCTGGGAACCACTCATTCATCGTAGGCTTAAATATAGGTTAAATTTATTGTATAAATTTGAAGCAGATTACTTCAATGAGGAGGTTAAACGTATATTGAAAACCCCGTCATTCCATGGTAGATCAAATCACGCCCGGAAAATCAGGGAGATAGATTGTAGCACAAATAGATTTAAAATACGACACAGTCTCAGGCAGAACTTCGTGGAAATCCTTCATTCCTTTTAATCCATCGTTAATTCCTTTACACCTTGTAGATTGAAAATGTCATTTTTCCCCCGAACCATTTGAGATAAGAATAAACTAGGTCCCTGGGATACTTAGGAAGAGCAGTGAATATATTTTATTTTCACCCTGCATGTCTTCTCTCTTTTCCTTTATTATACATTAAATGTTATTTTACTTTGTTTCCGCATGAGATGTATATTTATTGTGAAACG